>CANYCX010947763.1:0-23026 GCA_948193385.1 Breynia disticha f. nivosa | reverse complement strand
GATAAAAATAAATTCAGTAATTAACAATAACTACAATGAAATAATAACACAATTATAATAATGATAAAAAAGAGTAACTTACGAGAGAAAATTACAGGAGAGAAAAAAAGAGAGAGTAGAAGATGTGTTAGAAATGAGATGAAAGAGAAATGAACAAATTGAAGATGTCAAAATAGGGTGTTATCATTCTTTATAATAAAGAGTTTAACAAAAGAAATCTACTTCAATCCACTCTTTATTTGGTTCTTTATATTTAAATATAAAATTAAAGAGTTAACTTCACTCTCCAAAACTAAAGAGCCAATTATAACTCTTTATCTTCTTTTTTATGTATAAAATTTTCTTATTTTTCTTAATTAATATGTAAATTAATATCTTTGTATATTCTTAAAAAAAATAATCTTTTTTATTTTTTTCATTTTCAATCATCACTTTTGTACGAAATATTATAATTTTTTTCTTTTAAATTCTAAATATTTTTTCATAATTTTTTAATGGAAAATTTATGTGCATATAGATGATGTCACATTAATTTGATTAATTTGACATTAATAGTTCTATATTTATGACTTTCAATTCTTTTTTAAACTATGATCTTATAAGATAAAGATCTTATAGAATAAACAAATCAAAGAATATAAATAAAGAGTTACATTGAAGCTTTTATTTAATTTCACTCTTTATAATTTTACAAACTCTTTATTCATTTAAAAATCCTCTTTAAATTTAGTTATTCCCATTGGAGATGCTCTTATATTAACAATTTAAGAAACTTATGTGTTATTTTCTCAATATAGAAACACAAACATGCACTTTCGTTAAATTTTCTCAACTCTATTCTTACTTACGAAAAATTATAGGAATGAACAATTTTCTGTTTGAAATAATAGGAATGTCAATGTATGTTTGTTCATTTTAGTTTATTTCAGTTCAAGTTTTTAAAATATGAAAAATATCTGATTTTGAGTTTATAATTGTAAAAATGTCAGGGTATATTTGTACATATTTTGGTGTTCATCTTTATTTATTATTATTCATATGTCGAGAGAACAAAAAGTAAAATTTGTGTATTTTAAAACATGAAATTTTCTATTCATATAATTGAACTAAAATCTGATATAAACAAAAATGAACAAATATACAGTCACAGTGTTATTATTGAACAAAGGTCACCCAGCACCATCTTAAACTTATCACTTTCCATTTTTACAACGTCAGTTAAACATGTTCCTATAATGACATTTTTTTGAAACAATTGTCATCTTTACCACATATATATATTAAGTTAAAAAACACTTTTTTTCACAAAAAAAGATTTCTAGTAGACGAAACCCGCAGCAACAAAACATAGTATCAGCATCATCAGCTCTGTTTGGTATCAACTCTAACTCTCTTCTCATTCCATTTCATTTTTTTGGATTCTCCAATCACTTTTTATGTCTCATTTGACGGATATACTTTATTTTGGAGAAGCTTTTGCCCTGCTTATGATTCTTGTCTCTCTTCTTTTTTTTTTAAATCATTTATTTTGTGTCTAATTCAAATCGTATCACTTATTTCGTGCATCAATGGACTGATTGCAGAAGGAAGACGGAGAAGCTGATGGTAAAAGCATTCGCATATAAGATGGACAAAGAAGACGGAGACATAAAATATGCAGCAAAGTTCGACGTTCCAAGAGATTTTAGATTAGTTGGAGCTGTATTTGTGGAAAATGAGCATCATCGGGTATTTTTTTTCTCAACGATATTCTCTTCAATGGCTTCCCATGCAGACCTATCACTTTCCCTTGTGGTTCCTGGGTTCACTCTTCCAAAGATAAGACTTACGATTCCACATGTTTGCATAAGAATGTGACACAGACTTGATTGCCTTTTGCTTTACTTAACACTTATCATTTCTTCCTGCAATTTTTTTGTCCCTTTGATGAATTCCGAAACCGAATAGAATTTAAACCTATTTAATATTGAAATATTAACTATTTGTTTGAATTAAAAAGTTTGTTATGATCGAAACCTACTTCATGAACTGTTAGTATCCACATGATCTATAAATTTTGGGTTTCGTTTGCCGTCAATTAAATTCATCAATTGCGTTGAGGTTGCATCACGTAGTAGAGAGAGATTATTCTTGAACCGAGTAAACAATAATTATAGAGCTACAATACTAATTATTATGTTAAACAAATCCGAGTCACCTAAGGATGACCAAAATATTTTTGTTTTTCGTCTATAATTAACTTGACAGTAATGCATGTTTTTTGGTTTGAAAAATAGAGTTATACTTGCTGAGCTATTGTCAACTTGTTGTCATCTTTGTAGTCAATTTTCTTGTATTCAATTTGACGGAATTTGACGGCGGTGAGTATTAATGATTTGAGAATTAGGGTTTGATTATTTATTTTTTTTAATTTTTTGTTTTAACGTTTTGTCAACTTGTTGTCATCTTTATTTTTCTACTACAAGTTGACCATAAGATGACAACTCATAGAAAAAATGTAAAAAAAACTTATCTGTGGTAACATAGGGAATAAAATCTTTAAAGATGACATTCTTGGGATTTCTTTCCAAAGATTTTATTTATGGAAAATGATACCTAACAATACATGTGTAATTTGACCGTTATTATTTCAAAATCAAAATGTAGTTGGCTTACTACTAAAAATGGGCTGAACATGGGCCCAATAATCAAAACGTGACCATAACACTCATCTGTACCACATTGCCAAAGCAAAGCGAAGCGAAGCAAAGCGAAGGTTTGAGAATGGAACACACGCGACCCTCAAACCCGCTCTTATCCTTGACTACATTCCTCCACCAAAACTTTGTCCGCATCTCCACCCATCTCTCCACTCATTTTCCCAACAAACCTGCTCTTCCATTCGCATCACTCTCGCAACCCAAACCACCTCCAACTCTCTCCCCTGCCCATGTCGCAAAAACCCTATCTGGCACCTCAGTTTACACTCTTAGTAACTCCAACAACGAGTTTGTTCTCATTTCCGATCCTGATGGCTCTAAGTCTATTGGGTTGCTTTGTTTTCGCCAGGAAGATGCCGAGGCATTTTTGGCTCAGGTTTCGGATTCTACTTTGTGTGTTTTTTATGTAAATAATAATCTCGTATATGTGAATTACTATTTTTATTTTGTTGGAATTAGGTGCAGTTAAGAAGGAGAGAGTTGAGAAGTCAGGCGAAAGTAGTGCCGATTACTCTGGACCAGGTTTATTTGTTGAAGGTTGAAGGGATTGCATTCCGCTTTTTGCCTGATCCTGTTCAAATTAAGAATGCTTTGGAGGTTGGTTTTCTGGCTTCGTGGTATTGTTTACTTGAATGATTGTGTTGCTCATTTTTCTGATATTACAATGTTGTGGGGAGTGAATGTTTTGTTGGAAATGGAATTTCGAATAGTTGATATGAATGTGATTGTACAATCTGAAATTCGTAATTTTAATTACGCTGTTTCGTGTTTATCAGCTTAAAGCTAGTGATAAAAAGATTGGTTTCGAGGGAGTTCCTGTTTTTCAGGTATGTGTCGTAAATGGACTATGTGTAACATATAAAAGCATATTTAGGCTCTTTATAATGTTGAGTGAAATATTTATGCGTTTTTTCTGCGTTGTGAATTTTATCTTTATGCAGTCGGATCTTCTTGTTGTGAAGAGAAAAAACAAGCGTTACTGCCCTATATATTTCCATAAAGTACGTTTCAATTAGTCCTGCCAAATTAGATTTCGCTTTTGGTGAGTATATTTGATATGAGCAGGAATTTTGAGCTGCCTGATGACTTTCATGCAGGAAGATATTGAAAAAGAACTCTCAAAAGTTTCCAGGGCTTCGAGAGGGCCGGGTGTTTCTCAACATATCATGGTATTGAACATTGCATTTTTGTTGTTTTTTTTGGTTATCCTCAGGTATCTAATTGTGGCTTGTTGAAATCTTATGTATTGAATTCAGTAAGAGTTCATTGAGCAGATCTCCATAAGTCATCAACATTGGTACAATGTGTTATCCGAGCATATAAACATTGATGAATTTACTAAGGGCAATGTCTAATGCTAATCCCAGAAATCATGCTTTGATGATATGTGATTTTTGCATCCATTCGGTTAATTAAAATGGGATGATTGAAGCAGTTTTAGTGAATACATATCATTGTATGGACAATCAAGTAACACAACTTGATGAAATCTTTTGAGCAGGTGGGAAGTTTGGAGGATGTTCTTAAAAAGATGGAGGTAATTGTTGTGCTATTGCTTAGACCATGATTTCATTTCCGGTAAAAGGAAACATTGGAATTGATTGATGTCATTTTTGCAATGTAGATAAGCGACAAAAACTCTGGGTGGGAAGATTTGATTTTTATTCCACCAGGGAAAAGCCATTCTCAGCACATTCAGGAGGTGACCAAGGCATGAAGAAGTATATGCATTTGCTAGTACAATCCTTAAAAATATGTAAGGGATGCAAAGTTACCGCATCTTTCCAGGCTCCTCGTCAATCAGGTCTCGGCTGCGGCTGCTGCTGCTGCCACTTGCCCTCTTTCACCATGACCTTCCATCTCCGCGACACTTGTAGTTGGATCTCACAATTGGACATTTTCTCGCAACGATGTCTGGATTCGGCCTGGGATATTACCTACAAAAAGTGGTTAGTGAAATTCTTACACTGAATGTTAACTTATCTGGAGATCTCATTAGAGAACTTGTAGTTTTGATAACCTGTATGGCAACACCGTGGCATAACGTTCTATATACTTGGGTTGAGTTGTTAATCTGCAAAGCTCAATGCTTGTTACTGGTGAATGTTTGTCCTACAGTGATACAAGCGATGAATGGATCATGATCTAACCACTATTTAACCTATCAGTAAATTCGAAACAGTTGAATGTTGAATGTTGAGATTGCTTAAGAAATTTCTTCTTGCTGTGCAATCGCTTTCCGAGAATTGGATCATAATGGATTATCATCACTTGCATGACGAGTTCGTAGACTGTTTAGATTTCTTTAGCAAAAAGGAATTACAAATGGTCATTGAAACAAACAATGGAACTTTGAGGGTTAATTGGAAATTGAAGATCAAGACCAATTCTTAACGTCAGCATACTTGGGGGTTCAATTGAGCTGAGTAGAATGTGAGTTGTAGACTATTTAGACTCAGTTTTTTTTTTCTAAAATCACGATTCGAACTTGAATAAGAGGCTGCTCTTGAGTTCAACTTTTGTCTAAACTTGTAATATTACTCGAGAGGTCTAGTCTTGTTCACAAATTTTTTGAACTCGAGAAAGGTTATACATGAGATAATCACAACTTATTAAAGAAGTATGCTACTGAGTTTACGAGGATCGTATATGAGTATTTAGATTCGGTCCAATTATTTCGTTGAACCTAAAGTTTTGTTTAAATTCGATTCATTTATTGATTAGTAAAATCATGACAAATTTTAAATGAATTAGACGTTGAGTATTTCGTAAATAGCTCTTCTCTACAGAAGAGAGCACAAGAACTATTTGCATAAATCAAACTTACAGATTACATAAGTTAATATTTATAAGTTTACAAATTGTGAAAATAACGTCTAGACTGAAGTTTACATAAGTTAACATTTATAAGTTAATTTAGATTTGTTAATTCACATGTATTCACATTTATAACAAACATGAATGTATATGAACTTAAATATGACTATTTTTGTAACATAGAATCTCAGATTTATTATTTTTATAATTAAAATTTCTTAGACATTTTACAATATAAAATCTCAAAAATATTTTCCCACAATTGTTACAATTTAATGCCCTAATAGCCTGTTCAGTGTGTGTAATGATAAAGGGTTCACATTTGGTTGTATTATGATGCTTCACCATACCATCTAATACTTCATCTAAAATCTCATCTACATTGAGCTGTGCTTTACTCATATCCCATCTATACCCTTTTCCCAGTAACTTCAATTGGGTTTTAGAAAGTAACAATTATGAATATTAAAAGAAATTTCAAAAGGACAGAACCGACATTTTAGTGCATGAACAGAAGTTGACACTCCAACAATAGAGTTGTTGGGTCGCCTGCTTAGCGGCTAATTCTAAATATTCCTGAGGTTCATAGCTAAACTTCCTTCCTCAAATATTCAAATTCCCTTCTTCTCCCTCTTCAAATTGTCTTCAAAAGGTTGACAAGTCAAAACTATGAAGCTAATTTGAGGATATATTGGGAATTATGGAGATATTAATAATCTAGAATTATATGGCACCAACAGTAATGGAAACAATTAAAGCTCAAACTTCTTCCGGCCTTTTTGTCTTCAAGAAAAGGAAATCCATCAGCAATTGTATATATATATGCCACATGGAGCTTTATAAGTGGCATTACTTCCTTTGAATTTTACTCTAATTTCACACTCTATAGAGTCTCCTTACCACTACGTCCAAATCTCTCACTAGTCATCATGATTAAATTGCCATAAACAAAATTAAGAGTAGTCAAGATATGGTTAAGATATATATACAAGTAGCCTGCCTATTTTGAGGTACAGCATAGCAGCAACTTAGGTGAAATCATGGGGGAAGGACTTGGCCTTCAAAAGCTAGCTAAAGCTTCTCCTTCAAAAGCTTTAATTATTAGAATCAATTTGATGTTTGTTGCTATTTTTCTAGTTATATATGCAGCTTTTCTTCTCCAGCCTTCTTCTTCATTGTATTTCGAGAATGCAGCTTCTCTTGTTAGGTGCACATTGCGAGAATGCCATCACAAGGTAAGGTGAGCTTAGACATTTCATGTCTGATCATCTTGTTTCTGAAAAAAAAAAAGTCAATAAATGAAGTTGGAAACTTTTGTTGATTTCATGAATACCCTTTTGGTTAAATTTTGTTTTGAAGGATGAAAATGGTGTTAAGATGAAGGTAGTGTTGGAAGAGACACAAGCTAGTTCAGCACAGCTTAAAGAAAACATAACCAAGATTGATGTGCCGAGTTTCATGAAGGGCATGAAGAAAGGAATAAGGATTGGAATGGTTAACATGGACGAATACAACATTAGTGACTGGAAAATACATGGCGAGACTATACCTATAACTTTCCAAAGAGTCTCCGAACTATTCAAATGGGAAGAATTATTTCCAGAATGGATTGATGAAGAAGAAGAAACTGATGTTCCAACATGTCCAGAGATTCCAATGCCAAATTTCAAGGCTTATGATAGCTTGGACTTAATAGTGGCAAAACTACCATGCAAGTACCCTCAAGAAGGGTGGAACAGGGAGCTGTTAAGGCTTCAAATACACCTTATAGTGGCGAATTTGGCAGTGAAAAAGGGGAGGAGAGATTGGAATTGGAGGACCAAAGTGGTATTTTGGAGCAAATGTAGGCCAATGTTGGAGTTGTTTAAGTGTGATGACTTGAGAAGAAGAGAAGGTGATTGGTGGTACTATGAGCCTGAAATGACAAGATTGGAACAGAAGGTTTCGTTGCCGATTGGTTCTTGCAAGTTGGCTTTGCCATTGTGGTCTCAAGGTATGCCTTCCACTACAATCCTTCTTTCACGTTCATAGTATTTCATTTACTAGATTAATTATAATTTTAATTAGCACCTTATAAGATAGAGATGAATTTGCGCCAAGTAGGGGTCGAACCTACGACCTTCTTATTAAGAAAAAAGGGTAAAATACTTTGTCGTTTCTGTGTTATATGTGTATATATTCTTCAGTCTTTATACATTTTCAAATAATTGTAGTGATTTTTGAATTTTTATAAATTAATTCAAATTTAGTTTTCCGCAAAAACTAAATCATGAATATCACGTCAAAAATTAATAAAAATTTTAACTTAAATTAATTTTCCCAAAAATATAAGCACCAGAGAATAAGATTGTATCACACATAAAACTAGAAAGAATTGTTCCAAAAAATTTACTCAATTTACTAAATATTATACAAATTTGCGACTTACAATAATAAACGACAGAATTGGATAATGTGGACTTGTCAACAACATAATCATGAAAACATTTTTCTTTTTTGCTTAGAGAACAAGCCAAGCAAGGATGTGTTAGTTGAGTAGTTTGTCTAATTAAACTACTGATTGTGATTATTTGTCTAATTAGAAAATTGATTGAACTCTGATCTCAGTTGATTGTGAATTAAAAAAAATTATTCGCAATTGTTTGCATTTTAAAAACATGTTATAAGTCGAATCATTACAAAAGTTTAATTATTGATTTGCAGGCATTGACGAAACCTATGATATCTCAAAAATCCAAAGCACTACAAGAACAGTCAGAAGAGAAGCTTATGTTACAGTCCTACATTCCTCGGAATCCTACGTTTGTGGAGCTATAGCCCTCGCTCAAAGCCTTATTCAAACAGGCACCAAGCGCGACCTTATTCTTCTCCTCGACCCATCGATCTCCGAACCCAAACGGCAGGCTCTCGCCGCTGCTGGATGGAAGATTCGAATCATCGAAAGGATCCGTAACCCTAGAGCGGAAAAATACTCGTACAACGAGTACAATTACAGCAAGTTCAGATTGTGGCAGCTCACAGATTATGACAAGCTTATATTCATAGATGCAGACATCATAGTTTTACGAAATCTCGACATTCTTTTCCACTTCCCTGAAATGTCAGCCACTGGAAATGATATATGGATCTTTAATTCAGGTATTATGGTGATAGAGCCATCAAACTGCACGTTCAAAATGTTAATGGAAAGACGTGAGGACATTATCTCATACAATGGAGGTGATCAAGGGTTTCTTAACGAAGTGTACGTGTGGTGGCACAGATTACCAAGAAGAGTGAATTATCTAAAGAATTTCTGGGCAAATACAACAAATGAGGCAAGTGTGAAGAATGGACTTTTCGGAGCAGACCCACCAAAAGTTTACTCAATACATTATTTGGGATTAAAGCCTTGGAATTGCTATAGAGACTATGATTGTAACTGGAATATCGGAGACCAAAGAGTTTATGCCAGTGATGTGGCTCATAAGAGGTGGTGGAAGTTTCATGATGCAATGGATGAGAAGTTGCAGAAGTTTTGTGGGTTAACGAAGAGGAGAAAGATGGAGTTGGATTGGGAGAGGAAGTTGGCCAGGCAGGCTAGGTTTAGTGATCAGCATTGGGAAATAAATATTACAGACACTAGGAGGTGGAAGTCTAACTTGATTAATTAAAGTTGTGATGAGTTTTTTTTTTGTTTTTTTATTATTGTTTTTGGAATCCTGTTTGTTCATAGAGATAAATATTTGATTTTTTTTCGTTTAATTAATTTATATTCCAGTTGGACTCATATATAGTTCGAAATAACGATAAATATTAATTAGCACAATCACTTGCAACCTTGTATTTTTTGACCTATCTGATTTCGTAAACCGTTTGAAAGGTTACGGTTTGTGAATACACTATTATCATATGAATGACATGAATTTGATTTTTGTAATATTTATGTTATAAATAATAATATGTAATAAAATACGATTTGATTACAACTATCACAACAAGAAAGTGAGATTTTCCCAACAATCATATTCCGTCGAATTTCAACGAAAGAAGGGCGTCAAGAAAATCCCGTCAAAAAAATCCGGAAAATTTCAATAGAAAAATTTGACACATTTTTTCCAACAAAATTCGTCAAAAAATTCAAACACGTTTTTTCACACTACCTGCAGTTTTTTTGTCAGGCCAATGTCTTTTTTTCGACGAATTTCAACGAAATGACCTTTTCCGACGAAATTCATTGGAATGGCATCGTTGAAATTTTGCTTTTTTCTTGTAGGGTATCTATCTGAATTGTCACCCCTAATTATATTTAGTGTGCATGAAGTGACCATTGGATTTTTTTACGATAATCATATTTAGCAATGTAACTAAAGTATTGGATGTTTCACTCAAGTTTGCAACATAATTTTACATTTTGATGATGTTATCAAAAACTAAGCAACAATAATTGCAATTTGAAATAAATAGATGTAGGATCATTTGGTTCAACTTTTGATTTCAATAAAGAGATAATATGTCAATTACTGATAATAACATTTTGATGACTAACTTAAGTAGCAATAGAGCATAATCAATCACTTAAATGAGAATCAATTAATGTTTAACTACAAACTTCTGATTTAATTTACTTGTCTTAAACTCCATTATGTAAGAGATAATTAATGTTAATTTTCTGATTAGAAGTCTGTGTCATCAAAATGTAGAATCTGATAGACACACGAAACATGGTGTGAAGCAATGATTAGAAAAATGGTTATACTATAAATTTTGGAGAAATATTTAAGCTGGTGCACCAATTTAAGATATTTAAAATGAAAAGCATGGATATATTGGAGCCATATTCCATTTCAAGATAGTTGAATAGTTGGTTAACAACAATTAGGTTTGGAAAATTTTTGTTATTTCCAAAGGGAGTGGGTGTAGAAATTGAGTTGAGTAGCTAAGTATGATTATGATATATTATTATGAGTCATTACCATTTCTGATCTCACTCAGACATCCCCTTGGCACTAAAAGCAAAACCTGTAATTAATCGATAATAAAATAAATTAATTTTGATGATGTAAATTAACCTTGATGGTAGTCTAAGTGTGTAACGAAGTGAAAAACTTCGGCTTAAACCAATAAAGTGAAATTTTTTTACCGATATTGCCGAGTTTACCCACAGACATACAAAATAGATTGAGTATGAGATCAAATTCACAATCTCTCTTAGAGTAGTTAAAGACAAGCAAACATAGAACTATCATAATATATACCGTGACATTACATATACCGCACTGGAGAGATAACAGAGAAGCATTTTCCATAAAACGTTTCAAATAAGCAAACCACTCATCAGATGACTTATCTTTCCTTTACTTATATTATGAATCAAAATGCATATCTGGTTCTTATAATATAATATCAAATACATTTTAGTTATTCGCATTTCTCAACGTCATAAATAGATCTCAATATGACAATATCTAATAGACATAAATTATATTGTCCATAAACTTAAAAAAAATGTCCATAGACCGTTTAAAATATTTTGTACTCCTTCATGATCTATGTAAAGACCGTTGGAGGTTGAAGAAAATGTTGCAAAGATTAAACATATTTTCTAACCAAGTTCAATTCTTAACAATTTGTAAGTATCTTTTGAAATTTAAATTTTCTACATTCTACTCATAAAAAGCAATGAAAGACATCACTCTATTTGAATTAGCTAATTCGAATATTGGATCAACAATAAGATCTATAGTTAATTAGGTAGAGTTCTACTAATTAATCTCGTACGTTAAAAATGCAACCAAATATTGGTGTCTAATGATAATGGGGAATTTCAACTACAAAATATGCAATCAATTCAGAGAAGAAATTTGAATTTTGCACTTAATCTACATGGGATCATGATGAGCCAGGGCCGAGCACAACACCTGAGGAGCAAGCCTGAGATCAAATATATTTATGGCAGAAGGAAGAAACGTGGTTTCAAAAGGGCTGGAATGTTTCCATGGGCTGGATATGATTGAGTCTTTCTTTGTTTTAGTTCAGTGTTGTTTTTCCTTTCATGTTGTGAGGGATTTGTCAGTTAGTATGAGTTGGCACTTTTTGGATAGCATTGTTCTGTATATAGTGGCTAGAGTGAGCAAGGGGGAAACCAAGCAGAATCATTGTGGGAGTTGGTGGAAATTGGAGAGAACTCAGCCTCTCGAACTGCTGCTTATTGTCATCTGTTTTCTATCATCAATAGCAAATTTTTGTCCTCTATTACTTTTCTCTCTTATTTCTTACTATTACGTTAAAAATCGTAACTTGATCTCATCAGATCATCTTGCAAGCAAATATAAGATCTAGTTCTCGATCTATTACACTTTCTAACAAGAGAGAGGTTTTTTTGAGTACTGAGTAGTAACTCAATCGAAATCGTCTATCTTAATACCTTATAGTTAATATCTAGAATAAGTGGGAACAATAATTCATCGATTCGATCAAACATATTACTCAGTTATGTTTATTCATGTGTTTGGCCATTCTGTACAGAAGCATCCTGAAATATTGGGAAAGGAAAACTAGGGGTGCTCTTTGTTCTAAACATGGGCCTTGAAGAGTGTATTAGGCTATCAGTGCGGTGTCTATTGAAAGGGCTTAGGTTCGGCTGAATAAGAGGTCCAGACCAATCCTTTGAAGTACTTGTTTCGACGAGCCTGAGATTTGGACTGCGCTAAGGTGGGACCTGACACTTTTCGGACAAAGCTGCGAAGACCTATGCTGTCAAGTGTTAACGCCAACGTCGGATCCGATGGACCTCATTGTTCCAGACACAACAGATTCGCTTGATGACGTACATTTGTACACAGTTTCAGGGCCCTATTACTTAAAACTTCATTACCACGCCACTGTACTTGTCTGTGGGCCCGAAATTTCCATGTGAGACACGAACGCTCTTCTCAATTACATAACTGCCCACTTGTTAAGGCTATGAGCCATGGACAATCCGGACATTTGACAAGAGAATAAAGACTTGCCACTCACTACGGTGATTTATTAAATGAAGACATCCAAATCTATTCTCATTTAAGAATATTATAATTTTTTAATTTATAATTTCTCATTTTTTACATAATAAAGATAAATATAATTTTTTATTTTTTAAATTATAAAATTTTATATATATTATATAATAAATAAATGAGCTAAATACAAAGTTACCTAATTTAAATCTTTGCAAAAAATAAGCGAATTCGTCCTCATCTAAGAACTCACCTACAACCACTCTAATTTTATACTTGCGTGAACTTTATTTAATAATTTCACTATTCTATTTTAATATACTATTTTTTTATATTAAATATTTTAATATATAAAATATTTTATATTTTTAAACATATTATTTATTATTAAAAAAATATTTTTATCTTTCTAAAATAAATTTATTTATTAAAATATTTATTATTTAATTAATAATTTATTAAATAATATTATCAATTATTAATTATAAATAGTTTAATAACTACAATAATATTTTTTTGAAATTTCTACAATAATTTTAAATTCTTCCAATATTCCTTATTAATGAGGGATGGAAGAGTCATAATTCTTTTTGTTGCAATTGCTTCGCTTTATAAAAGACCGAATTATTTAATAGACATTATTGATGTATGCACTTTATTTATGTAACAATGCAATTGAGAAAATAGATTCATAAACACTTCCATAAATATTATTCAAATAAATAACACTAATTTTTTTCCATAACAAAAAAAAATTAATACTAGCACTGTAATACATTATCAATATATAAATTTCGTGATGTAAGTAATAATTAAAAAAGATATTGTGGATATCAAATGGGAGGTTAGTGGAGAAGAAAGGAAGGAAGAAGAAAGAGAGGTAGAGATGAGCGAAACTTGTTTTTTTTTTTGGTTCCATTACCATTTACCACTTTCTTATTTCTCCTCCTCATATTCTTCTCTTAATACTATCTTGGAGCTTTCACCTTACAAACAAACAGAGAAGAACCAGAGGAGTGAGTGGGTGAGAAGTAGTAGTCTGTAGTCCACGCACGTGTTCTCTTTTCTCTCCGTTGATTCTCTTCTCCTCTCTTTTTTTTAGCTTCTTTCATATCCCTTTCTATTTTTAGCTTCCATGCTGTTGCTTATTAGTGGAGCTGAGATTTTCATGAATGTTTCTGAATATTGCTTTGAATTATTGTTTCTGCGAAACGGTTTGTTCTAAAGGTGTGTTATAGCAGATTATTAGGTTTGTTTTGGATGGATCTTTTTATCAAGTGATTGGATTTGTTTGGTCTGCTGATTATGTGCTTGGAAGATTTGTTTGCTTATTTTTATTTTGTTTCTGATTGATCTAGAAAGCATTGTTGCAGTTTTTGACAATCTTTCGACATGATGGAGGATGTGAAAATTTCTGAAGTTAAGCCTCCTCCAGATTTTTCTGCGGAAGATTCAGTGAGCCCCGAGGCTAACGGGAATGTAGAATCTGATGTCCAGTCACTGATAAGAGATAATTCTAAATCCGAAGCTTCCAATGAGGCTTCTTCTAGTTTGGCGCATGATCTAGATCAGCTTCTTCCGGCTCGAAATTCCAGTCCTGATCAAGGAATTCCCGTGGACAATGCAGTATCATCTCCAAGTTTTGAGAAACCAGAAGGAAAACCTGAACCCGTTGAGAGTTCATATGATGTGCAGAAGTCTGTAGATAATTCTTCCGCAGACAGTCCTCGTGTTGGCATTGATGATAACACAACGATTAATTTCGCTTCTGAGGTAAAAATGCAGCAAGATGAGCTTGCTCTATCCCATTTAATGGTCAGATCGGAGGAAAAAGAGTTAGTTTCTTCACCCACAAGGATTTCAAGTCCTGAAAACATAACACCACAATCACCTAAAAGAGTTGCAAATCCTGTGATAAGAACACCACATTCACCTGCAAATGTTTCGAGTCCTTTGATGAGAACACCGCTATCTGTTGATTCTCCGACAGCTGTGAAGTCTGCAGACATAAGCAGGGGTCTTATTGATACAACAGCCCCTTTTGAGTCTGTAAAAGAGGCTGTCACCAAATTTGGAGGAATTGTAGATTGGAAAGCTCACAAAATCCAAACAGTAGAGGTACACATGATATACATTGCTATTATTTTGACTGCCTTGTTTTATTATCACATTTTCTTGACAATAATGCTTTTGCATATACTATGTGGTACTTTTAGATGCAGAAAATGTCTTGTCTTCTCGTTGGTCCTTGCTATTGAACTATATTCTGTAGCAAATATATAATTTTTATAATGGAAAATAATTAAACTATGAGCTCTTCGCCATGGAGCCGTCACAACAGAAATTTATAATTGCCTGATTGATTCACTATATTGAAGACATGCAGAAACGTGATATTGATTATGATGATATGTGTTTAAGTTCACAACAGGGATTTCTTCTCGGGTTGTTGCTAGTTTGCTACTTGTGTGGAAGTTTGAATCATACTAGACTTTTTGACATTTATTTTCAAATATCAGAGGCGCAGGCTTGTAGAACAAGAATTAGAGAAAGTACACAAGGAGATACCGGAGTATAGACAACTTTCAGAGGCTGCTGAAGAAGAAAAAATGGGAGTTCTCAAAGAGCTGGATAGCACAAAGAGACTTATAGAGGAGCTAAAGCTTAATCTGGAGAGGGCTCAGACGGAAGAGCAGCAGGCAAGACAAGACTCGGAACTTGAAAAGCTCAGGGTGGAAGAAATGGAGCAGGGGATTGCTGACGAGGCAAGTGTTGCGGCCAAAGCACAACTTGAAGTTGCTAAAGCTAGACATGTAGCTGCAGTAGCAGAACTGAAATCTGTGAATGATGAGCTGGATGCGCTGCGTAAAGAATATGCCGCTTTGGTGGCTGAGAAAGATGAAGCTGCAAAGAAAGCTGAGGAGGCTGTTTCTGCATCCAAAGAAGTTGAGAAGACGGTGGAGGAACTTACCATTGAACTGATAGCTGCAAAAGAATCTTTGGAGTCGGCACATGCTGCTCATTTGGAGGCAGAGGAACAACGGATAGGAGCAGCCATGGCCAAGGAGGAAGATTCTCTCTTTTGGGAGAAAGAACTGAAGCAAGCACAAGAAGAACTCCAAAGACTTCATCAGCAAATCCTTTCAGCAAAAGATCTAAAATCAAAACTAGACACTGCATCGGCTTTGCTGGTTGAACTGAAATCTGAATTAGCAGCTTATGTGGAATGTAAATTAAAGGAGGAAAACAATGAAGGTGACTCGAACATGGGACTAGAAGAACCAAAGAAGACTCATACCGATATACAAACGACAGTTTCTTCAGCAAAGAAGGAACTTGAAGAGGTGAAACTCAACATTGAGAAAGCAACGACAGAAGTACATATTTTAAAGGTGGCTGCAAGTTCATTGCAATCAGAGCTAGAAAAAGAAAGATCCTCACTTGCCATATTGAGGCAAAGAGAAGGAATTGCATCAGTGGCTGTTGCTTCTCTGGAAGCTGAGATTGACAAGACGAAGTCTGAGATAGCAGTAATACAGATGAAGGAGAAGGAAGCTAGAGAGACGATGGTGGAGTTGCCCAAGCAGCTGCAGCAAGCAGCACAAGCTGCTGATGAGGCCAAGTTACTTGCCCAAGATGCTCGTGAAGAGCTCCGCAAGGCAAAAGAAGAATCAGAACAAGCCAAGGCTGGGGTAAGTACAATGGAAAGCAGATTACTTGCAGCGCGAAAGGAGATAGAGGCTGCCAGGGCTTCTGAGAAGTTGGCTTTAGCAGCTATTAAAGCTTTGCAAGAGAGTGAATCAGCTAAAAGTACCGACGAAATAGATACACCTTCTGGAGTTACACTGCCCTTAGAGGAGTACTACGAACTCAGCAAGCGAGCACACGACGCAGAAGAGCAGGCAAACGCAAAGGTAGCAGCCGCAATGTCTCAAATTGAGGTAGCTAAAGAATCCGAGGCAAGAACTTCTGAGCAGTTAGAAGAAGTGAGTAGAGAAATGGCTGCAAGAAAAGAAGCACTAAAAGAAGCCACGGATAAGGCTGAGAAGGCCAAAGAAGGAAAGCTAGGTGTAGAACAGGAACTAAGAAAATGGAGGGCAGAACATGAGCAACGCCGAAAAGCCGGTGAATCTATTCAGGCAACACCAAACCCTGTTAAAACTCCAAGAACAAGCTTTGAGGAGAAGAAAGAAAGAAACTTAGACAGAGTACAAGAAAAGTCAGCACAGAACACATCGAACCCGAAAACATATGTAAGAAGTACAACAATAGAGGGAGGTGAAACTCAGGAAGTGAAGGGTCCTAAGAAGAAGAAGAAGAAATCATTATTCCCACGGTTTTTGAGGTTCTTGGCAAGGAAGAAGGCACATTCATCCAAGCCAGCATGAGAGACGAAAACCAGAGTATGTTGTTATGGTTGGAAATTGGTGGTAATTGTGATATAGAAATGAAATATATAAATAGATATACATGCTTGTGATTAATTTTTGTATGTAACGTTAATTGAATTACATATTTTCATAGGAGGAGGAATGTGAGGTTGGTTTGCTTTGGACGAGGCAATCATCATTGTTTGGTTTGTGTATATATCAAATGAAAGATTTTATTTTTTTTTTGTTGTTTATTATAATATGTTTGAATTTGTAAATCAATTATTGGTCTTGATGAGATTGTTTGGAAAACAAAATTAAACATGAGAATTATGATTTTGAAACGAATTTTATAAAATTAATTAATACTTAAAAAAAATATGTGATAAAAGATGGTGTGGTGTGTTCATTAAGTAATATAATTTATAAATTAAATACTTGACTTTTAACTAATCAATCCGACCTTAGCTCAGTTGGTAGAGCGGAGGACTGTAGTGTGAAAGCTGGTCATCCTTAGGTCGCTGGTTCGAATCCGGCAGGTCGGATTTATTTTTTTGCTTTTCTTCCAATTATTTTGTCTTGATTTCTTTCCAATGGTCATCCGAGAATTGAAACTAGAAAGAAGTCATCAACCATTCGTTAGGCAATAACATCGGGAGACTTGAGAATCATAAATCCTTACTTTGAAACTGAATCACATAAATCAATTAAACAATATTGGCAAGGCCATAGTGACTGCACGGTTTATCCAAACTATGACAGAAGAACTTCACAAAAGCAGTCTATGAACAGAAGATTTCCATAAAAGCATTTCATGATTAGGACTCGGGAAGGTTAGCCAGCAAGAGTCTGAATGATGGTCTTGTGCCATGGATTGGAGAGGTGCTCTACCAAGTTGTCAATTGGACCCACATGAGTCACTGCAGCTTGCACAAAAATGCCCAGCATTGCCACCATTGCAAGCCGACCTGACGACACCCAGTTTTTTATCAGGTAATGCAAAACACAAACTGAAATTATGAGCAAATCAATTGTAAAACCAACCATTTTTAATCTCTTTCAGCTTCCATTCGTGAGCATTTTTAATATCTTTTGCTAGTCCAAGTGGGTTTAACAATGGACCTCCAGGGTAGCTGTTAATCATATTATAAAGAACGAGTTAATAAGAGTTCAACTTCATTCATTACTGACTAACGTTAATGATAGAAATTACCCAGGTTCCAGGCCTTTCAGGGCACCTTCCAATCCAAAGAATGAACCCTCCTTGGCTTGAGATCCAGGACTTACGAAGTCCATGTACCTTTTTGTCTCTGCAAATCTGTACAAACCAAATTCACATCAGACTCATAGAACAGATTGCGGCTACATATTCATAAAGGTACTATTGATAATCGCCAAGATTTAGAGGGAATTATCTTCTTACCCCATCAAGAGTAATTGGACGACAATCAAGGTTCTTGTGCTTGCAAAGTCGAATTTTACAGCACCGGCTTCATACCAAACTGGTAAGTCCTTAAGACCTGTAACTCTGAGCAACTGTACCAAACGTTTCAGTGTAGAAATCTAAATGATGATCGAACTGTTGCCAGTGATACAATATACAAGAAGTAAGTGATAAGGTTCCTCACATCAGTGAAAAGAATTCCAGCAACTCCAGCCATGGCAAAGCGAGCATGAACCAATTCAGCCTGTACATACCACTTCAAGCTCTCTGGATCCTCTCCAAGCCCTAGTGGGTCAAAGCCATAATCTCCTGCCAAACTTGCAACCAAAAGAAAGACATAAAAAATAAGTGAACCAAATTAACAAACTAGAAAATTGTTGCAATTCAACTGACAGCTAAAATAATTAATGAGGATGTAGAGGCTCACGTTCCATCAAGATAGGGAGGAGGGTCGAGACCAGGGAGCCATGTTGGTCGCTGCTGAGCGCGAGCAACAGTTGGCCTAAATTTTCCAGGTTTAGCCTGCCAAAATGTGTATGGCTTGCCCGTCGATGACTGGTTTATGGTCTTGGTTACAGATAATAAAGGCGAGGAACATGGCTGAATAAAGAACGCTCTTGCCATTACAGCAGCCATTATCTTTCTCTATCAACAATTCCTTGGCGGGGGCATATAAAACGGCCACGTATTTGTAAGCAATCATTCGATATAAACAACTCATCTGCAAATATAAGAACAAGATAACATGGTCCCACCAGAATCCTAGGTGGCAATTATCTGAACATCTTAGAGGAGAAGAAGAGAAGCAAAACATGACCAGAAACACAGCATTTAACACTACAAGACACCAGTTGATTCACTGATTGCAACATGGCAGAAATCTAAACCAGTGGAATTAAGATTAATTCCTTTGATTAATGTATCGTATCCAGTTTAACATCAATCTCAAGTACAATTAAAGAAGCTTTAACACAACATTTAAAGTTTTGTTAACAATACAGGAAATGATCAGGTACAGGGGCAACTATGTTTATCGCCTGCTGGATATGCTGAAAGAGCTAACTTTCATGGGAGTAGCAATCACAAGTGGAGCCTCGGGAGAGTCGGTGACTGCAAATTTATCGTGCATGAAACGACTATCAATAATGGAGTCATCCTTCAGAACAACCTTGTAGCAGTAGCAACTCTTCAAGCCCTCTTGGTTGCGGTAGCACTCATGGGAACTATTCTTGACCTGCTGAAAGTTCCAGATCACACTGAACTTGCCAATGGTTGCCACCAAGTGGCGCTCTTGCTTCCCATGCTCTGTGACCTGCACAATTTTTCAACACCCAAATTCACGTTCAAAGAGACAAAAAAAATATACTTTTTATCAACTTTTATGGCTGATGACAAGATACCAGATGAGTTGAAAGATAAATTTCTGCCTTCTGATGGTACATTATGCATAATTACGCTGGCACAAGAGATGAGAAGTAAATTGAACAGAAATGTTCGAGCAGGTGTACAAAAGAAATTAAATAGGAGTAAAATTAAAATGGGTGTGATTTCGGTTGCTAAGTTCCTGAGTTGTCCGGGAAACGAGAATGCAATGTATCTATCACATACACATGAAGGCTTTCATCTTTTGGCCCAATTTAGATCAAGCAGTAAGTCCAACTTCTTGGTTTCTACCTCTAACTGGTCATGAAAGACAGACAGTACTAAGTACTAAAAGGACTATGAGAATTTGATGTCTCTTCAACGAGATAGAGGTTGTTCTCCTACTCTAAGAGGCATATAAACATGTTTAATCATTTAACTTGAATCAAAAGGCAAAACACTAAGAAAAGTATCCAACAACAAGACAAATCAAGTTCCCTCCAATTTTGATTACATGCCAGAGACGCACAATACTTTAATCCATATTCCTTTCCCAATAACATACTAGTTGAATAAGCATCCTGGTAAAATTCCATGCAACAAAGAACAAACTAAAATAAGAAGAGTCAAGAACAGGGCAAATAAAGCATTGGCTATATCAACTCTTGCTGACTATGCATCTAAGCTAAATCAGCTAAAATAAATAAATAAATAACAGCTGATTACACCTATTGACAGCTCATAGAACGGTATTCCAATTAGTTAAACATCTCAAATACTTAATAAAGGAAACTTAATTCTTCCACCTTCATAATGCATCGGGGGATAACCAAGATGAATTATATGCAGAAATTCCTTTTCTAGGAACCAATGAAGATTGAAATTAAAACAAATAAGATGCATAAAAATCCAAAGGAAGATAGGAGCATCTAGTAGAGATACATCAATCAATGCATATATAAGCTTCAGCATATCATATCCGAGTTAAATTTCAAGAATCAATTTTACACACATCATCAAAAGCATAAGAACAAAACTGGCATCCAAACTAACTGCCACCAAGCATTAGGAATAAGAAAGGAGATGCTTACCCATGAAAATTGACCATTGCGGAACTTATTATTAGCTCCAGCTAAATGTGAATCCAAAGGAGACAGTCTCAACAACCTTGGAGCTGCAATCCTGTTCCCCATACGACCAGCAAAACCAGTCTTTGTCTTACCATCCTTATCAGTGAAAAGAGTACAAATAAGGACCAAATAAGTATCGGTAGTGCCCAGTATCCACTTTCCATCAAAAGTGACATCGACATGAGTGATAGGTGACCCCAGGCCAGGAAAAGCTGTCTTTGCCTGTCGCATTGAATTGTTTGAGTAAAGTCGAATCTTCCCATCTAAAGAGCCAACAGCTATCGAGCCATCACCGGTGCTAGCGAAGCACTGAAAGTTAGTTCCTCTTGAGAACTGATGCCCCTGCGTCCAGTTCAGGACAGGAGCATCAGGCGCTGTGAGATTCTGAACCATCCCATTACGGTCACGCATATCCCATCTGCACAGCCTGTTATCATCCAATCCTAAAAATGTTGATCCCGATGGATCCAACTGAGATCCCTTGCTGTCATTGGCAATATCCCTCATGGTAATTTCAGTTCCGTCCTTCTCGAACTTCCATTCGGTAACAATCTTTCCAGTCTCAATATCAAGATGATGCAACCCTGTAGAATGTGGCTTCGCTTCGTTAATAGGACTCATCAGCAACATATTAGTTTCAGCGCGCATAAGCAGTGCCTTCTTCGGCGTTGAATGCACCAAACTCGAACCACCACCTCTACGATCAGCACTACCGAAATTCACATAAACACCTTTCCCGTGAACACCATGACTAAAATTCCTGACAACCTGAATTCCCGTATCACCCACCAAAAAACTATTATCCAACGCGCCCAACGCAAGGCTCTGAATCCCCCCATTCGCAGCCTCCTCAAACTCCTCTCTCAAATCCTGGTTACTCCTAACAGGAGTCACCGATTTTGGACTCTTAAAAGGACTTTCCTCAGCATCCTCCCACATAGAATCGTCTGCCTTTTCGGGATTAGCCCATCCAATAAAATCCTTCCCATAAACCTTCAACTTATTAACATCATTATTCTCAAACCCATAAGTATTCTCAAACAAACAATCCTTAAATTTCTCCACAAAAACACCATAATCCTCATCATTAAAAAACTTCATAGCCCAAACACCATTCGCAACAAAATCAACTCTACGTTGATCCTTATTACTCTTCAATTGCATCTCAACATTCACTTTAACTCTAATTTTATTACTCACCTTCAGAATCCAAAAACCTTCCACATCCTCCTCATCCTCATCATCATCATCTTCGCCGGGAGCCACGGTTCTCGAAGACTTAAAGAAAGAATAAGCAGTAGATTTTTCAGAATTAACCCATTTAGCTTTAGGAGTGTTTCCATGAATGTGAAGATAAAGCTTAACATGGTTCTTCAAATAGGGAACTTGGGTTGGGTACTTAAGCTTTAATTCATTGAGCTTGGCTTCGACTTGGTCCAAAGATGACGGGGTTTTGGGTGCATAAGAGGAGCGTTTATCAGGGGTTTGTTGTGAGGTGTCGTGATAGTTTTCTTCATCAGAATCTTCATGTTGTTGGTATTCTGAGTCTGAATCTGAATCTGAGAGGAGATCGTCGTGGCTATGGGATGCGCCCATTTTGTGTTAGAGAGAGGGGTTTGAGAAAATGTGATGTGAGCGCCAAAGTTGGGAATTTGAAATCGGAGCCGTTCCGTTAGGGACTTATTAGGGTTTCAAATTGAGATTGGGTCACCGGCTATTACCAGTTTGTGGATGGATCCGAATAGATGTTTTTAATTCGTCAAAAATCAATTTAAATATGGTAATAATGGCGAAGAACTTATTGCTACTAAGATGGAGGTCAATTTGTTTATCATGTGAAATTTAAATAGATTAAGTGAGTTGACTTATTTATTAACTAGACTCGTTTAAGTTCAATCTAAATTTGATCTGTTCATTAAACAAATTATACTGATTGACTTTTATTTATTGTAAATAGGACACGAGGGTTTCTGGATAGTAATGAAAAAGAACGTAAGAATATTTTATGACTGTATAATGGAAATGATTGTATTCGCTCAGTAAACTCATTATTATAACTAGGAGTGATCGTTGATAGGTTTGGTCGGTTATCTACTAAAACCACCTAACCTATCCACCTTTGGCGGTTTGAGTAAACAATCATCCACCAACCTATCCACTCTAGTAGTGTATCCACCCAAACCTAACCACTAAATAGCGGTTCGGTTTGGTCGGTTTAAGTGGTTAT
>CANYCX010947575.1:0-19467 GCA_948193385.1 Breynia disticha f. nivosa | reverse complement strand
TTGTTGTTAATCAGCGTAGTCGAGACATGGACAAACAAACTTTTAATCTAAAAGTTGTTGTGACTTGTTGCGATCATTTGGAACATCTTCTACATTGCTTGAAAATGTCCAGATTGAGGATCAAGAAACATTGAGGGAGGAGGATGATGAAGGTTTTCGTGTACATGAGAAAGAAAATGAATACAAGCATGAGGAAGAATGTACTGAAGATTATGATGAAGTTGAGGATAACGAAGAGGAGCATTTTTATGATGATGATAACGATGATGATGATGATGACAAAAATAATGAGGAGAATCTTTCTTTGGTGCTTGCTGGTCAGAAAGATTTGTTTGATGATTTTATCGAGAATGAAAGTAGATCTCTGGATTAATTATATCGCGTACCACTCAATGAACATAGATGAAATTGGAATGATAGTGCTATTAGACTTTCAAAAGATGAATTGTAGCACTCTGAGTTGGAGTTCAAGATAAGTATGATATTTAGTTCACATGATCAGGTAAAAACGAAAGTGAAGTTATACTCTATTCAAAGAAAACAAGAGTTTTGATTAGAGAAAATTAGACACAATATTATTGTCGTTAAGTGTCATATTGAGCAGGGTTATGATTGGAGATTATTTGCCTCAGAGAAAAGGTCTGTTGAATATTGGACTATAACTAAATATTGTACTCCACATACATGTGTAATGCCATCAAATCATGTTGTGTTAAGGAATATGGACTTAGAATTGATTTCTCCAAATGTCTCTGCTTTAATACAAAAACAACCAAATATTCAAGTTAGCGCACTAAAAAATGATATGGTTCAAAGATTTGGTGTTGAGTCATTGTAAAAGCGCATGTGGATGGCAAAACAAAAGGCTATTAAGAAAAAATTTGGTAATTAGGATGAAAACTTTAATGAGTTATGTCTTTTCCTTAATGAGGCAACAACTTTTATTGTTGGTTATGTTTGAGATGTTGAGCATGATTTCATTCTCAACAACTGACTTGTCCCAAATTATTATATTTTTTGTCGAATGTTTTGTGCATACAAGCCTTGTGTAGAAGCTTTAAAAATTTGTAGGCCGGTTTTTCTATTGATGGAACATTCTTGTATGAAAAATACAAGATGTGTTTACTTACATCGGAAGCAATTAACATGGATGACAAAATATTTTTTATTGCATTTGCAATTGTACATAGATAGAATAATGATAACAGGGAGTATTTCATGAATATGTTGAGGTACACAGTCGTGGTGAGCAACATAGCATATACATAAAATATTCCTTATTATCATTATTTTCTTGGTGCACAATTGAAATGGAACTAGAAATATTTTATCATCACCATCAATTGCTTCATTTGTTAGCAAACACATCTTGTATTTTCCATAAAAGAATGTTCCATCCATGCAACAAATCAGCCTACAAAATTTAAAAGCTTTTATACAGGGCTTGTATGCATAAAACATACATCGAATAATACAAATATTTGAGATAAGTCCATTGTTGTCAATAAATTCATCATGTTCGACAGCCCAAAAAAACCAACATTCAATGATGTTATTGCATTAAGGAATGGACATAATTCATTGAAATCTTCATCTCATTCGCCAAAATGATGTTTAATGGCCTTTTGCTTTACCACTGTTATGCGTTTGTATGACAGCTCAACATCAAATCTTTGGGTCATATCATTTCTAAGTGCGCCCACTTGAATATTTTGTTTCTTTTCTGTTAAAGCAAAAATGTACGAAGAAATCAAATTAGAGTCCAAATTCCTTAACCCAGCTCGATGTGATAAAATTACACACATTTGTGGACCATAATATTTAGTTATAGTCCAAAAACCAGAAGACCTTTTCTCTTTGGCATGCAATCTCTACTTACAGGCTTGCCCAATATGACACTTAATGACAATAGTAATATGTCTAGTTTCCTTCGATCGAAATTCTAATTTTCTTTGGATAGATGTAACTTAACAGTTGTTTTTACTTGATCCTGTGATAAAATATCATACCTGTCTTGAACTTTATCCCAGAGTGCCACAATTCATCATTTGAAAGTTTCATAGCACTATTATTACTCATTTTGTCTATGTTTACGAAGTAGTATGGGCCACAATTTGGGGATCTACTTTCATTCCCAACATATTCATCAAACCAATCATTCCCACCAAAAGGCACTAAAGATAGATTCTCCTCATCATATTCATTTGTCAAAAAAATTTTTCTCTTTGTCATCCTTATCCTCATCATCATCTTCTTCCTCCTCATCTTCACCACATTCTTCATCCTCATCTTCTTCCTCATCTTCATCATCATCTTGACCACATTCGTCACCCTCATTTTCACCACAATCTTGCTCGGATACATCATCCTCTTCCTCCAACGTTTGTTAATCCTCAATCTGGACATTTTCATGCAATGTAAAACATGCTCCAAATGATCACACCAAATCGCTACAACTACTAGATTCAAAGTTAGTTTGACCATTCATTGACCCACACTAATCAACATCTACAAACTCTACAAATTGCAATTGTTGAAACTGGCTCATCACTCTACACATATTTTTTAAAGTAGCATCTTAAATTTTCACCAGCCCAAACCTTCCATTTCCTGACAACATTAGATTTCTAAAATTTAAATTCACTATGAGATTGATTGCAATCAATTCCCTAACAATGCCCAGTAAAACATCATAGTACAACAACTCTCGATCTGGTTCCATAGTTGTGGACATCCCACCAACATACCCAAATTTGCCTTGTCCATTCATGATATTCCCTCCATAGTAAATTGCTAAAGATGACACCTTTTAGAAATTTAGTCAAATCTAGTAAGGAATTATCACTCTATAGTTAGATAACAATTTTATAGTGATTAGAAGTGTAACCGTCTCAACTAATTAACCTAATAATCATGTAATTATCCTTTTTTGATAACTTGTAATATCAAATAATTAATTTTATTTGTATGATAATACTTTTTTGTAAATCATTCATTAATCATACATCATGTATACGTATAATAGTATCCAACCCGACCTGAGAAATGGTCTATAACACGGCTCGTGTTAGTGTAATACGTCTTATGGGCACGACCCTGTATTATGCTATCATGTTCCTGTTCAACTGCAATATAATACTCATGTTTTTAGGCACGACCTATATGCATATGCTGTATATCTGTAAATCTATATATCAATCAAACACATATATCATATCATATAACATAAACTCTAAATATAATGTATATTCCTGCCACATATCATATTATAATAGAACACACATAAAATGCAAATATTTGTTTATACATATCTATATATAAACATGTCTGGCTGTAGAGAGAGAATACTGAAGGATACAGCTGTCCCACCTGTTGGATTATCTTCTGTAGATTTTTATCTGCTATCTGGTCTTGAAACAAAATATACAATCGCAGTTGGTGAGTTTCAGGCTCAGTAAATAATCATCAATAATTAATTATCATCTTATAAACTTATCTGCTATTGAAATTCTGTAAATCTGTATATATGCGTGAGTGCACTTATATCTTATCATATGGTAGCTATCAAGACTAACAAATATAAATTACTTACTCTGAGAAATTACTGAGTATAGCGAAAGTGGGTGGAATCTGTAGAGACCAATAAATTAACTGTTTGAAAGTTAAAACAAATTAATTAAAATGACAAAAAATTGTTTTTTATGAAAGATTTGATTTAAAATGGAATAAAAATTAAACGAACTTGCTAAGATAAAATAAAATATAATTAAAATCAAAAGCAAAAATTAAAGAAGGTAAAAATTCAATAATAATAAATTCTAGTCAAGATATGCTTTGATTAATTCATTAGTTTGATCATTGACACCAAAGATAAATTTATTGCAATTGAATAGAAAAGGTTATAGATATCAACAAATGCTCAAACATCTAATTTCTGTTAAATCTAATTATGTGGCCTTTGGACTTATGGGTTATTTTGTTTAATCTTATGTGCTAATTCCTATTGGGTCAATTAAAGTATTATTTAGTGGTACTTTTATCATATTAATGGACCATGATGTAAGCTCATAAAGAGACCCTAAATCAGTCCTCTTTCTACCTATAAAAGTATTCAGTTAAGTCTCAATCACATGAAAATTGAACACAAGAACTAAAGGCAAGGAGAGAGAAACCGAATTTAGCTCCACTCTTATTTGTGGTGAATAACCAGTTCTAACCATGGTGACAGATACTTTTTTGCTTACGATTTATTACTATGAAGATTATACTTGTATTAGATTTGTGGACATAATGTTTATGTTTAATCTCAAGTTTACATGTGGTGTCAGAGCTACAAATTATTACAGTATAATTTTCCATGAAGATTATTGAGTGTGTTTGATTTTGAATCTTATGATCTATTGAATTAATTGAGAAAAGAAATTATTGATAACCCATAATTTCATCTATGCAATTAATGTTAGAAAAAAGGAAAAAACGGAGATTTTCAAGAACCCTAAAATAAAACTACAAACCTAATACCACCCATTTTGCTGTCGCTTACCACTCTCAAACTCTAATTACCAATCTCAACCAAAACATGAAGTCACCAACCCCATCTTCACTGCCGCCAACCAGACTCTCATTCATCTCAACCAAACCACCTCTTCGATGTTGTCAAGAAACCGCATCCTTCCGCTACACAACATCAATGAAGCTCCATAAGAGGAGCGTTTGGTGGCAGAAATGAAGAGTCTGATGGAGAAGATAGACGACAATGATGAGAAAGCTTAGAACTGGCAGCGTAGTGAATGTGTTGAGAGCGTTGGGCGGCAGGGATTTGTTGGGATTTGGATTGCAACAGGAAATTATGCCAAAAAATCGATGCCCACGACGACACTCCAGAAATTGGAGTAAATGATGACCAGAGAAGAGGAATTTTGTTAGGTTTTTGGTGTGGAGTTGATCGATGATTGGGAATTAGCCTTTGTTTCTTTCATAGAAAATGGAAGGAAAAGAAAAGAATAGAAATGTAATTTTTTGATTTCCATTGTTTGGACAACCATTTGAACATAACACACTAACTTGACAAAATTACCCTCTCTAAATTAAGTTCAGCTCATTGCTAGTGAGGCTATAATAGTGAGAAATTATTTCTCTCTCATTGTTCCTTTCTTTTCTATTGTATTTCCAACAAGTTAAACAAACAATAGAATGAAAAATAGATTTCTATTCTATTCTTTCCTTTCCTTTATCTAATGAAGAACCAAACTTAGGGTTATAAGGAATATTACCCTCGTAGTCCTTGAATATTAGGAAATCCCACTTAAGTCCTCTTTAATTCATAACAAATTTAATTCATATTATAGTATAATAAATAATTGTGTGATTTAAGTGGATTATTTATTTTAATATTCATACTAAAGTAATTTTTTAGTTACCAAAGTGGTCAAATCATAAAATTTTATGAATATTAAATTTGTTTAGTTCTATATATATTACAGAAAATAATTGTAATTTAAATGCATTGTTTATTTCAATATTCATACTAAGATAATTTGTTAGTCACCAAAGTGACCAAATTAGAAAGTGTTATGAATATTAAATTTTTATGCTCATAAAATATTAAGATAAACCAAAGGTTGTCAGTCTATTTTATATGCATAAATAAAATTGTGGTTAATTGGTATGCTTATTTAGATGTGTTTAGTATATCCAAAGATTGTAGACATTTCTAAGTATAGTATATTTAATTACCGATTATGTGAATAATTAGCATTAATTACTGTTGTTGTATGTTGTTTGTTTGCCCAAAGGAAAACTTTCAATATACATGAATTGTTTATGCGAATTGAATTTGTTTTAATTTTGAGCATATGATATTTACAGTTTCTAATTATTTTGCTCTTCATTCGCAAGCTATGTCTATGATGAAGTTTAATGGACTTAATTGAATGGTCTGAATCAGTTTCAATTAGGCATTCAGAATATTGGTTAAACACCTGTGACTGAAAAGTCGGCTGCTCTTACAGTTACTAGTAGCGCTAATGAACAATCTATTCATAAAGTTTAAGGAAGATCGAATAGACTTAGCTTAATGTTTATGCAATTAACTGAGGCAAGCAATATTAAGGTTACAACTCCTAACATTTAAAATACTAAGAAATTCCTACACTATGTAGAGAACATTTCTCATTAGAAAGGGTTGATAAGTCGCGGTTGGGACATTAATGTTGGAGTTAACCACTAGTAGGTTTGATGGTACTCGTCCTATGCACGATCATGTGACAGAAATGATCAACACTGCAGCAAACCTAAAGTTCATAGAAATAAAAGTAGGTGAAAAGTTCCTTGTATAGTTTATTATTAACTCATTACCTCCTGAATATGGATCATTCCAAAGGAGTTATAATACTATAAAGGTTAGTTGGAGTGTGAATCAATTGCACAGTATGTTTACATAGCAGGAAATGAGACTTAAGAAATAAGGTAGTCATTCCATAAACCTTGTAGGACATAAGAGAGTTAGAAAGAAGCCCTACAAACCTAAAGCTAAGAATGTTCCAAAACCACTAAATGTTAATGAGACATATTCAATCCATAAAAAGGAACTTAAAGTTGTGAAATGTCATTTCTGCAGAAAGTTTGGACACTTCCAACATGATTGTCCAAAGTGAAAGGCATGATTCAAAAATAAGGGTAAGCCTAGTGCTTTTGTATATTTCGAATCAAATTTAGCAGAAGTTCCTTATAATGTTTGGTGTGGATTGATTCTAAAAGTATCACTCATGTTACTAATGTGATACAAAGATTCCTTATGACCCAAACCATAAAGCCTAATGAAAAGTTGTGTTTATGGAAAACTGAGTGAAAGCCCTAGTTAAAATTTGATAACCTTTTATATGAATCCTTACTGACCTTGCATTAGAGTATTGGTAGTAAACGTAGTTTGGAAAATGAAGGTGTTGCTTACTTGTGACATAAACGATGATTAGTAAAGAATGCAATCCTACCAAATTTGGATTTTACTGATCTTGGTATTTGTGTGGATTGTATTAAAGGAAAACATATGAAACATTCAAATAAGAAAATCACCACAAGAAGCACACACCTCCTTGAAATAGTACATACGTATATATTTGGCCCTTATGATGTTTTAACAACACTTAATGGAGAAAAATATTTCATTACCTTTATTGATGGATTTTCACGTTATGACTATGTCTATTTGTTGTATGAGAAATCTCAATCAGTAAATATTTTAGAAGTATTTGTAAATGAGATTGAGAGACAATTAGATAAAATGGTGAAAATTATTAGAGATGATAGAGGTGATGAATTTTATGGAATATATGATGAAACTGGCCAAAACCCTGGTCCATTTGTTAATTTCCTTGAAAGTTGAGACATATGTGTGTAATACACAATGCTATAAACATCGCAATGAAATGGTGTTATAAAAAGGTGTAACCGTACTTTAATGGACATGGTTAGGAATATGTTAAGTCTATCTTCTTTACTCTTATCTTTGTGGATGGAAGCATTAAGAATGGTTATTTATCTGCTAAATAGGGTTCCTAGTAAGGCAATTCTAAAGACTCCTTTTGCACTGTGGAAAGGAAGGAAACTCAGTTTAAGGAACCTGTACGTTTGAGGTTTTCCAACAGAAGTATGAATTTATAATCCGCATGAAATGAAATTACAGTCAAGAAAGAATAGTTGATTTTATTGTTTATCCAGAAAAGTCTAAAGGATATCAACTTTATGTCTTAACCATAGTACGAAAATTATTGGAACTGGAAATGCTAGGTTCATTGGAAGTGGCAACATTAGTGGAAGCATTATGGAACAACAGAAAGTAGAGATTTAATAAGTCAAAGTGCAAATCACTTGTATGTGACTTATTCTCAAATTTGAGTTCTTGTGAATGTTGTATTTGTAAGTGTGGAAAACCACGAATGATAATACTCCACATAATGAAGTTGTTAATAATGAACCTGCAATGAACGAACTGCAAGAAGTAGCATTAAGAAAATCTCAAAAAGAAAGGAAATCAGTTATTTTGAATGATTATTTGGTTTATCTACAAGAATTGGAAAATGATTTAGGTGTAGACAATGATCTAGTTTTATTTGCACAAGCTATGGAAAGTAAAAATTCTAGTGAATGATTTGATGTCATGAAAGAAGAAATGAAATCTATAGAAACTAATGATGTCTGAGAATTCATAGAATTGCCTGAATGATCCAAAACAATTGGTAGTGAATGGATTTATGTAACCAAGTACGATGCAATATGCAAAATATACGACGAAAGAGCATACTTGTTAAAACATCCCTGTTTTTATTACGTATTTATCATATAATTAAACCTTTTCATATATTGCTCTGATATCAAAATAAAACATACTATAATTTCTAACAAATTATCATGTATTTAATCTTATTAATGCGGAAGCGTTTTACAAATGTCTGGCTATAGAGAGAGGAAGTGCTGAGGAGCTGCAGCTGACCCACTTGCTGGACTATCTTCTGTAATTATTCCTGAAACAAAACCGCAGTTGCATGAGTTGCGGGCTCAGTGAGTAATCACATATATAACTTATCATCTTTTAACTCTATCTTGTTTCCTTGATTTATTCCTTACCATTTATCTCAAGGTAGAAACTGAAAATGTTGTTTATATTACCTTCAAGACAAGAGATGTCGTGAATTCGGGAATGAAGGGGTTGAAGTTTGGGCCTCTAGATCTTAGGAACCTGTTGGATCTAAGCTTATGAACTTGCTATTTCTTTTGCTGATAACCATGTGTTCCTAAATTGGCACAATTATTAAGTTTTGGAGATCAATCAATAAATTGGATTTTCAGTACCTCTAGTATTCTTAACAATTTACAGGATGTTTTAGATTGCCAATGCACCCTTTTATTTGTTGTCTTAGCAGTCTTAATCTTTCAATCAAGTGAAATTAAGCATACATTTATCCCTATTCTTCTGGCATATAATTTACTTTAAAGCCTTATATTCATCTGCTTTTATGATTTTTAGGAGAAACTAGAAGATTGGCTCCGTAAAGCAAAAAAATCCATTCAAGAGGAAATTTCCAAAAACAACAATTTCAATTTCTTGGCAGGTTTGTGTTAAGCTTCATAACAAACGCTTGAGCTCAAATGATGGCTGGTTATCTGTCAGTTTAACTCATGTTGGTACAAGTGAAAGTCCATCCAAAGATCATACTGTTTTTGTTCCCTAGTCTTTGTTATTTTGTTTGTTTTGACTTATGGATTGTAGCATTATTGACGGGCTACATTATATATCTTACATTTGTCATTTCATATTTCTTTTTGTGATGCAGTACAAGATGTTCGGAAGGTTATGGATAAAAATCCATCTACTAATATCGGTTTAGCTGCGGAGAATATGTTGAAAACTGGTAGACTAGTTACACAGACAGGTCTTGATTTACAGCAGGTATCAACTTGGTGTGCCTTTATGATTATTCAAAGTTAGTGTTTTTGTTATCGTTGTAAGGCGTTTATCCTATTATGAGTTCAGGGTGTATTTATTGTTGCTAAGTTCTAGTCCTACTGATTGTGCTAGCCTGATAATTTCTGATACCTCTTAAATATGATTAACATATTGTCTATGCTTGTGAGAAGAAAACTCAAACACAGATAAAAAATGTTTATTGCCTTTTGATTTGTATCATGCTTGCCATCCTTTTTTCTTTTCCTTCGTTCAGCATCTCTTGTGGCATGGATATTTGAATTTTTTAGGTTTATCCTATAAAATATTGGAAAAAAGAAAATAATGGTGTTATATTGTATCCTAGAAAGTGTGAAGATTATTCAAATGCAGTGAATTTGTCGTCCAATCCTCATATATCACATGGTTCTACAAATAATTAATCAATTCCAATCATGTAAACTGTAAATCACATTCAGAATATTTTAGTTCACGATATGTTTTAATATTGGTCAGTTATCTTTTTTAGATTAGTTAAACGTGGTTATACTTACACTAAACTTGGCAATATGATATTTGAAATTATGATCAAAAGTTATGGAATTATATACAAGAAATTGGAAGGAATCATTTAATCAGAAACATCATATTTTTCTTACGACTTCCAGTAATGATAATTATTATTTATTTTATAAATAATTTTCTTGGATTTACCCGTCCATTGTATTTCTCTTTCTTTTTCTATTTTTTTAATTAAATTTGGTAATGGGTTATGTTCTGCTCCTACAGAGGGCCGGTTATACAGTTCAAGCAGAAAGGCTCAACTACCTTCGCTTTATTTCATTTTTCCGTGCTGTACATAGAGGAGCTTCATTTGCTGGGCTTCGCACTACAAGTGTGAGGAAGTTGTTGCCATAGTATGGATGGTCTTGTCAATTGTACTATTACCTTTCTATTTTTTTTTTTCACCAATGTGAAGCACAATAACATATTTCCTTGATGACAGATCCTGGGGTTTTCTTTGTCCTGTTCACACACCTGATGGGGAGCCATGTGGGCTGTTGAACCATATGACTCGTATTTGTCGTAAGTTAACATGTTAAAAATCGTGAATTTCCGAATGTTCAGTTTTATTGTACAGTTCAGCATGCAGACTGTATTAATCACATCGAAGTTGGATCATATTGTAGTATCTTTGTGAATATGGAAGAAAATTGTTCATTATTGCCTTATCTCCTTAGTGACATCTTTAATGAAGATATCATAACAAGTTCTTTTTGTATTTTTTTCATTATTTTAACAAGTTTGTTAGCATTTCTCTTTTTTTTTATTTGTTTTAATCTATTGTATTAGGAATTACATCATTCTTCGATTCACAAGGAGTGCCGAAAGATTTCTTTGACATAAGAAAATCTATTCTGGGCATTATGACTTCTCTGGGGATGACTTCTTCATTGCCAAAGCTTGTGCTTGCTGGTCCTCCTCAAGCACTTTCTGTTCTTTTGGATGGCCGCGTTGTTGGTTCTATACTGTCAAGTGAAGTTGAGAAAGTTGTTGCCCATTTACGTAAATTAAAAGTTTCAGCTACTTCAGTGGTTGGTGTCTGCCACTTTGTTTTTTGCTGGTTGAGCACCCAAAATTTCCGTCTGATTTCTATAGATGTTGCAATGCAGATTCCTGAAGATCTTGAAGTTGGATATGTTCCTTTGAGTGTGGCTGGTGCATATCCTGGTTTATACCTTTTCACAAATCCATCCAGATTTGTTCGGCCTGTTAGAAATCTTTCCGTCCATTCTGAAGAAGGGAGGGATGTGGAACTTATTGGGCCATTTGAACAGGTGAAATTTCAGTCATATTTAAATGGTCAAGATTTTCTTAAATTATGTTAAGAATGTAATCATTTTAGTTATTTGAGTAGAAGAGTGGATTGGGTGGAATATATAGCTGATTATTTTGGTACACATTCTTAGGTATTCATGGAAATAAGATGTCCTGATGGTGGAGATGGCGGAAGAAGTAAGGACTTTCCAGCTACACATGAAGAAATTCATCCAACTGGAATGCTTAGTGTGGTTGCAAATCTTACGCCTTACTCGGATCATAATCAGAGTCCTCGAAATATGTATCAGTGTCAGGTTTTTCTTACATTTCACAACCCTGTTGCTTTATTGAATTTTTACTTTTAAATTAGCATTTTCCATTTTATATTTACAGCTTAGTTTTGTGTAGATGGCAAAGCAAACAATGGCCTTTTCTCTGCAAGCACGTCGCTTTCGTGCAGATCAGAAGCTATACCATCTTCAGGTATTAGTCTTTTTTATTTTTAGTTCCCTTCAATCATTTTTTACTTCGACTGAGGACTTCCACATTGGGGAAATCTAGATACAATTTATTTGAAACTTATATTTGAAGGAATATTCACTTCCCTTCACTTGCATCATTATCATACCCTGGATTCATCTTCTGCAATTGAACATGAAAAGACCTTACTTTGATTTATTTGGGTATTTCAAGCGTTAACTTAATATATGAAAAAATATGGAATTAAACCTTTTCAGAATTCTGAAGCGTGTGCTGCGTCAGAGATAATGGTTTGCATATACGTTTTACCATAAGTTCAGCTAACAGAAATTTCCCATATGTTTTGCAGACTCCTCAAACTCCAATTGTCCGCACAGAAACATACACAAAATACAGCTTGGATGATTATCCATCTGGGACAAATGCCATAGTTGCAGTGCTTGCTTATACAGGGTAAAATTCTTTGAACAGAATATGAATACTGATATGATGTAAATTTCTTTTAGTTATGAAGCCAATTGCTTCCGCTGTACAGATATGATATGGAGGATGCCATGATATTGAATAAGTCATCAGTAGATTGTGGAATGTTTCATGGAACTATATACCAGGTTTGTATTTTAAATAAATTAATAAAGTGATTTATTAATTTGCTGCTTGTAAATTTTGGTGGGTTAGAACATGGGAGGATAACTGCCACGGGATGGATTTTATAGTTCTTGCTGTTTCTTTCTTTTAAAAAAGGGGGGTGAGTGAAAATAGCTCCCCCATCTTGGTGTACTGAAGTCTAAGATAGACCTCACCCAACTAAGTCTGTTCCATCCACAAGTGTCTGGGTTGTATTTGAACCCATAACCACTTTTTTTGAAGGGGTGAAGCTCATGCTAACCTGAGTTGGTAATGGTTTTTTCTGTTTAGATGCTTACAAGTGATAGAATATGATATGTAATCCCGTTACTATTCTATCCTCTTAAAGTCAGAATATACAGTACAATTATGATCATATGATACTGGGATTCTATGTGTTACTTGTTGAAAATAGATGTGATATTTTGTAGTAAAATCTATTCCAAGAGTATTAGTTATGAAAATATTGTTCCAGAAATGAAAGAGTGGAATGATTGCTAAAATAAGTGAAACTAAATAGTTACCTTATCGACCATTTTGTTGACAGACGGAAACTATTGACTTGGCTGATGAGCAAAGCACATCAGATAGAGCCCAACGAACATTTAGAAGAAGTAATCTTGACAAGTCATAACATTCTTTGATTGATTCAGATGGACTTCCATATGTTGGTCAGGTTAGCTTCCTTCTTCAGTACCATTTCCCCATGTATTCCCTGCAATGAATTTATGAAATTACATTAACTTTGTGTTGATCAACTCTCAGATAATACATCCCAACGAACCATACTGTAGCATATATAATGAAATAACAAATACCACGAGAACTCAAAACCGAAAAGGTTCAGATCCAGTGATTGTTGACTATGTAGCTGTGGACACGAAAACGAAGAAGCAATTGCAGAAGGTAAATTGATAAGTTATTTTTTCTTTCTAATATGACAGGTTAAAATCTAGATCTATGTGCTGAAGCATATTTTTGTCTCAATTATAAATGTAAATCTTCAGCCTGATTAACATCTATATGCACCCGCAGAAGCCGATAAGAAGAGTTGATAGAAAGCAGATTTAGAATATACAATTTCAATGGTTAATGTTATCTGCAAAAAACCCAGCAATACAAATACTCGGTCGGTTTTATGGATTTATTTATTTATTTATTGATTCTGTCGTGTTTTGGGCTTCGACTTTACTTCCGTTGTCTTTTTAGCTTTGCAAGTTTTCTCATATAATTTAGAGATGGACATTAATGGAATGATCCTATGCTTTTGATTCTTAAATTTCTATTGAGCTCTGGATTGAACTTTGAATGTCTAATATGCTTGCTGAACTGCTTATGAGAATGGAGTTTAAGTTTGTTAGTTTCTGTCTCTGTTTCTTTGCTTTAACAGGTAAATATACGTTTTCGGCATCCCAGAAATCCTATCATTGGTGATAAGTTTAGCAGTAGACACGGACAAAAGGGTGTCTGTTCTCAACTGTGGCCAGATATTGATATGCCTTTCTCTGGCAATACTGGAATGCGCCCCGACCTGATTATCAATCCCCATGCGTTTCCTTCACGAATGACAATTGCTATGCTTTTGGAATCTCTTCCTGCCAAGGTAAACTGAAAAGAAATCTTGAAGTTTGCTTATTAATATTTTTTAAGAATTTTTATATTGTCTGCGTGCCCTCTGAATTATAATGCAAGTTTTGAAAATTTAATTAAAGTATCACGCAGAAAAGTTGATTGTCTAATAGTTCAATAATGTATACTGTACAGAATAAAGAGATATATGTTATCTAATTTAGATTTTTCTTTTAAGAAACTGCATTGACAATAACTGGTTCATGTGTTCAGGGAGGTAGTTTGGCAGGGAAATTTGTGAACGCAACACCCTTCGCCAGTTCTGTTAAGAAAGCCAACGGGGAAGATGCGTAATCTAAATCTGGCTCTCTGGTTGATGAACTTGGTGAAATGCTTAGGCCTTACGGTTTTAATTATCACGGAGTAGAGGTATTATACAGTGGTGTTTATGGAGCAGAACTCACATGTGAGATCTTTATTGGTCCTGTTTATTATCAGCGTCTTCGCCACATGGTTTCAGATAAATTTCAGGTAAGTTTTTCTTCAGATCTAATCGTTTTCTGATAAATGATGTTTCCGACAAACATGCGACCCTTATGTCCCAGACTTTAGTACCAATGAGCACGCTCATACGTTCGTCCTTTTAGCACGACAGATCAAAGAATTGCGAACTTTTTCTGAACTATTTACGTGGTTTTCAGGTACGATCTACCGGTACAGTCAACCAGATCACCCGACAGCCGATCAAAGGAAGAAAGCGAGGCGGAGGTATCCGTTTTGGCGAAATGGAACGAGATGCTATGCTTGCTCATGGGGCAGCCTATTTACTGCATGATAGGCTTCATACATGTTCGGACTACCATATTGCGGATGTATGTTCGCTATGTGGAAGCTTACTGACAACTTCATTCACGCAGATGCAAAAGCCAGTGACAAGAGATATCGGCGGTTTACCGCCGATGAGGGCTCCTAAAAAGGTGACTTGCCATGCCTGCAAGGATAACAAGGGCATGGAGACGGTAGCCATGCCTTACGTGTTTAAATATTTAGCTGCAGAATTAGCAGCTATGAATATAAAGATGACTCTTAAGCTAAGTGATGGAGCAGGAGCGCAATTTAATTCCTCAAATTTTGTAATTAAATATAGTCAAATTAAGAATCTTACTGTTTTTAAGAAAACGATAATTGTAGTATTTAAAATTAATTAAATTGTTGTTCTTATTATATTTTTAAATGTTTTTATTGAAAATTATTATATCATTAAAAAAGTTTGTTTATAAAGGAAGGTAAAAGTGTATGTTTTATTAAGATAAAAATGTCATTACGATTATTATAAATGAACTAAAAAAAAGTAAATATGCCAATATAATGAGACATTATAAAAAATGTACTTAACTTATAGGGATAATATATTATTGATAACTATAAATTAATACTTTTTTATAATTTTAAATTCATATTTTTAAATTATTTTTTCCTTTTGTTATATTTTTGAAATAGTTGTTTTAAATTATTAATTTACATTTTACCTATTTAATGTATTAAATGTGAGTTCAATGCATAAAGGCTAAAGTTATTAAAAATGGGCTAATTAAGTTTAGGGTGATAGGGGTTGTCTTCTCTGAGCTATTGCATATGTTTTAGCAGTTTCTTGCATTTTTTATTAAATTGTTGTAGGCTCTGAGTTTTTGAATCGTTAGTTCAAGTTATAATTTTGAGGAAAATAACTAAGTTGTTTTTGCTTGTAGTTAGTCTGTTTTCACTTTTTCTTAACGGGTAAACACATTACCATTCATGAGTTATATGCATATCTATTTAGCGGTGTTCGTGTTTTTCATTAAGTTGTCATGGATACTGAGTTTATAAATTTTATTTGAGATATCGTAGATACTATTGCATTAGATTACAACTTATTTAAGAGTCAGAGTTAGTTATGTCAACGAGCAAATATTGTTACACACACACTTAACATGCGCTTTTCTTTGCTCAGCAAGTAGTACAAATATTAGTAGCCTAGATTCATTTTATTTTGTAAAGAATATTCATAAATGAAGCATTTGTCCTTTTCACTTACTAATCCATACTAATTTTTAGAAGGTATAGAGAGGTTAATCAATCTTATACTTTTGAATCAACTCTTTGATTGATACTTCCTACTCTTTCATTTTTGGATGTATATCAGTAGATCATTGCCATTTTTCTCGAGTTCTCAATGTGAATTGTTTTCCTCGTTTTGAAGATGCACTGAATCTTCAAAGTTTCAATCATTCTGGGATGATCTTGATTACCTACTTACGAAAAATTGTCAGCGGTGAAAAACAACTTTGGAGGCAGCTTTAGGTGTCAAACTAAATCTATCTTTTATTCACAGAACCATATCTGCATTTACTGAGACATATATAAACTATAATCAATGGATGTGAGTTGATTGCATGAGTTTATTTTATGGTTAGTCAGTTCTTGCATTTCTTAGCATATATTATTTTTTTTCTTTGAATTGTTTCTCTTACCTCAATAAATACTTAACCATCTCTTATTTTAACTCTTTTCATCTCAAACTTTTCACATTCCAAAGATAAAATGCAAAAAAAAAATTTCAATTGTAATTTAAGAACCCTAAACAAACTAAAGGCATAAAAGAAAAGAACATGCATTGTTGTTTCTCTGCATTTATGTAAGTACATGATTGAATATCTTTGAGTTTGAGCAATTCAATTGCAAGTAAGAGTTTTGAATTTTGATTTTTTTTTTTTGATTTTAAGGATGAAATACGACATCACGTTTCTCTAAAATGATAATGATATGTTGAGGATGTTTGAGTGTTATATTATATTCAATTGTTATTAATATTTCTTATTTTCACGTTGTTATTATAGACTGAAGTTGTTGAAAGTGATGCAAAAACCTCATCTCAACATCCTTTTTTAAGAAATTAGTATAAGAAACAAGAGTGATTAAATGCATTCAATCAATCTATTTGTAGTTTTTTTGTATGTATTATATGACAAACAATTAGTAGCTATTGAGTGAAAATTATTAATTTTGGCAAACAATATGTTTTCATTATTTCTGTTATTGTATGTTGAATGTTGCTTGATGTTGAAATGTTGTTGTTGTTGTATTCGATTCGGAGATGCAAATATTGAAACGCTAATTTGTAAATAAAAATTGTATAATTGTGTGTATTTTGGACCGCATAATTCAACACATTCATAACACTAATTAGGATTGAAGGCGTATATTATTATAAAAACTTAGGGACCACAAAAATAAAATTATTTTTAATGGCACAATAGTCACTAAAAGCAGTTATTTTTTTTTAAAAATGGATGCCACATAAGCAAATATAATGGGAACTGTAACTTGGACTAATGTTTAAAAAACTAAAGGACTGCGACAATTTGACAAAAAAACACAAGGACAACTAAACAATTATGCGCATATCACCACGACGACGATGTATTTTACTCTTAGGTTTATCACGATAATGTTGGGATTCTGACATGTTCTAACAACTTAGACAGCGGAAATACACTCAAAACACGTCAAGAACAGCCCAAGATCCACATCAAATCGTGCTTAACACATATATATACACAAGGGTGATAACTAGATGACATAAAAATTGAAACTTTGAAAGAAAAACTCACTTCTTGTTTTCTCCTTCAATTGTCGTGGGTTCTTAGCCAAGAACAGTAAAGTACCGCCTCGAAATACTTCGAGATGACCTTTGTGACACCGTAATAGAACCCCAAACGTGATTCCTCTCGAACAGTAACACACGGATTAAACAGAAACATGTACTAGTACAAGAGAAAATCGATTCACCTGTTCTTGGTCAATAATCAGATGAGTTCTTGTGAAATGGAAGGCTTAGCAACGATCAAACCCTATGATCAGCCCTTAAATCTCATGTCCCTCTCTAAGAAAAACCCTAAAATCTCATTCTTGATCTTTTAGGTAGAGGCTCATGGCTTGGAGGTGTGTTTAGAGGGACGACACTTCCTTAAAGAAAAGACTAGGGTTTTGTTAATTTAAAGATAAAAGTTTTATTTCATAAAACCACTTAACAATCCTAATCTCATTAGGACTTTTTTAAGTCTTTTATTAAAAAAAATTCCTCTTTAAAATACCCTCAATTTCGTGACCATTAATGTGGATAATTAAAAGATTTTATTCTTTTAATTTATTCCACATTAATCTTGTCTTAATTTAAGCCCAGCTTCCTAAATTTTCTCTTTCTTATCTTCTTACATATTTTCATTTAAGACATCATATTTAATAAATAGTATTTGTCTTAATTTCATCTAAGAAATATTATTTCTCATTCATGTTGGGCCTAATTACCAAAATTGGCCCAATTGCTCGATCTGGCCCAATGGCCGAATTTTTACCTAGGGTGAAAAATCGAAATTACCCTTTTAGGTTTTCTGTCATCCATGTGCGATCTGTAGGACTATTTAATAAAGACAATGACTTCAGTAACTCATAAATCATAGGCGGTTCCTAGTAAGACACTATGATCACCGTAAATTAAATAGCTTACGAGCGGTGTCAACATCCCTAATACAATCCAATTACATCCCTTGACCTCTGATATCTTGATTAGCATAAGACATGTCGCTAACACCCTTATTAAGTGCTTAATCACTTTTCTTAATCTCTATGACAAGATTGATAAGTTCGAATAAATGACTTAATCATTTCATTCCGGTGCGGCCACACTTGTCAACCTTTTATGAGAGGGTCAATCCCTTCACTTCACTCCTGCTCGTACTTGTAATGCTTAACATACCCAATCATACCCATACTTGTCAACCTTTCATGACCACATTAGGCGTATGTCAAAGTACACTAAAAATCACAGCAAGAGACATAGTGATTTTCAGTCTAAGGATAATATTTGACATTGCAAATAGTGATCGCTCTCCAAATACAATGTTCTACATTGTACCTATGCACTTTGCTAGATATCCCGAATATCTGTGACCCGTATAGCATGATCACTTACAAAGTACATACTAGTCTTAATTCATTTCTATTCCCATAGAAACAAGTGACTAGGAATATTTAGAACGTTAATCTCATAACTTCCAGGTTCTGCTATCTATGTCCTCAACCTAGATACCTCAAGTGCTTAATTCACAATCTTGGATATTTTATTAAACATATACCACAGGTAAATACATGAAGTGATAAGATAATGCCTCATGATTTTATTAAACATATACCACAGGTCAATACAGGTCAATACATGAAGTGAAAGAAAAACTCACTTCTTGTTTTCTCCTTCAATTGACGTGGGTTCTTAGGCAATAACATTAAAATACAATCTCGTAATACTTCGTGTTGAACTTTGTGACACCGTAATAGAAGCCAAAACTTGTTTCTTCTACAAAAGTAACATACAGAATAAACAGAAACATGTACTAGCATATGAGAATATCGATTCACCTATTCTTGGTCAATAATCAGATGAGTTCTTGTGAAATGAAAGGCCTAGCAATGATCAAACCCTATTATCAGCC
>CANYCX010947465.1:0-25595 GCA_948193385.1 Breynia disticha f. nivosa | reverse complement strand
CTTGGATGTAAATGGATGAATTATGTTTAGTTGTTTTAATGGATATTTTGAGGATTGTGTTCATAGATTTGAATACTTAAATGAATGTCTATTTGATTGTGTTTAATGAATGGATAATTGAATGAGTGATTGTGATTGATTGTTGTTAGTGACTCTATTCCGGAATGAGAAAGCCGAGGTTTAGAGAGGGCTAAATCATTAATTAAATCTATGTCAAAAAATCCTTGGAATTGACATACTAGGATTAGATATTCATGGATGTTAAGTAATTGATTGCATTGTTGGAACAATTGATTGCATTTATTTGTTAATTATTTGTTGTTGGTAGTCTTAATCCAGAGATGCGAAGCCTAGGATTAGGAAGGCTAAATCAAATAGAGTTAGGTAGTGTTTGGATAGAAATATACCAAATGATCTTAATGTGTTCGATGAAATGCCTAGGAGAGCATTGCCTTTGCTTGTTTAGTGTATCACGAGAGTAGAACACTTGCGAGTCTTAAGGACGCAATTCTGAGCATCTCGAAAGGGACTCTTAATTGACGATAGCGCGAGAACACCTTCATTAACCTCAAACCATTAATTAACCAAATGTATTCACTATTGAAATCTAAGAAAACCCACATTTTTAGTCCATTGTTGAGTCTTCATTTTTAGTTGCTTGTTTATATTTTCTTTATTCAAATCAAAAACTCCACACTCGCATTTATGTTTATTGCTTTTCTTTATTTTATTGCTAGCACCGAATCAATTTAAATACAACGTTCCTCGAGAGATTCGATCCCGGGAGGCATACTTCCGCGGTAAAACTACACCGATCTAGTGCGCTTGCTAGAATCCGGTCAATTATGTTTAATTTGGTGTTGCATTTGTCTTGTGATGCAAAGTGGGTAAACCGAGAACTTGTGTTGTGATGTTAATTTGGTAATAAGTTAATTATGAATGTGTAGTGGAACTTGTATGTGGTTTATGTGTGTATTGTGATATGATCTTAAAAGTGTTGAGGAAACGTGATCACTATGAATTATTGAGCTTGATTGTTTTAATGTGTAATGTGTTGATGGAGGATTTGAAATGAATACATTTCATCTGTACATGTTGTGTGGATATTTGATGGGCGTATGTTCATAATGTGGGGAATTGCCAAATAGAGTGAAAGCTCTAAATCTAATGTGGGAATTAGCCAAATCAACCAAAAGCTCTGTCTTATGTAAGGATTAGCTAATATATGAGAGTGGACTCTCTCACGCGCGTAAGAAAGACCTTGGGGCATGCATTTGTGTGATTTGCACTAGCATTTGCATTCATGTGGATATTCATGTGATTGGTTATGATTATGGAATTGGATTAAATGTAGTTGGAATGAAAGATATGTGGTGTGTTGATTGTGTGAATATGAGTGTTATGGGAATTGTTTGAGAAATGCTGTAGATAGTGCTTGAAAATAAAGATGGAATGATGTGTGTATGACTTGGAATGAGGTGCATATAATGTGAATGGTTTATGTGGAGTGTAATTGTTAAATGCTATGATTTTTTTGAAGTCTACCGGTTAGAACGGGCTACGAAACGGGTTGGGTAAACTGTTTCCAAAGTCGTTCCACTTATAGAGAAATGTGTGAAGGATAGAATGGTTTTTGAAATGGGTTATAAGAACCTTTTGGAAAACTGTTCCACTTTCAGAGAACTTTAGTAATGATGAAACGAAATAGAGAACGGTTACGCAAACCATTTCACTTCTAGAAGATTTTATGAAGAACGAAACGGGTTAAGGAACGGTTTATGTAAACCGTTTCTAAAACTGTTTTTGTTCTAAAAAAGTTTAGAAAGGACCTAATGGATAGGAGAACAGTTTACCTAACCAATTCTCTAAGCCTTTCTCGTGCAATTGCCAGCTTAAAAATGTGTTTTAGGGGAAGAAGAGATTAATAATTGACCTAGTATGATATAGTTTGGCATAAACTATGACTGATGGCCCTTACCCGTGGATAATGAACTAATGACTATTGAAATGGATAACGTAGGATGAATTCCTTATCCTATATGTTTAAATCACCTAAAACACTTTACCAATAAGTACTTAAGCATTAACTACTTTGGTAAGTGTGTTGCAGGTGTACTTACTGGGTATTTGGTTACTCACTTGCATGTGAGTTTTGTGATGATTGTGTAGAGCGGCAGTAGAGGCAGTCGGGACTTTCATTTGGGCGGGCTCAGAGGTGATACAGATATTGTGTTTAGGTCGGCTCCTAGTTTGCATTTTGAGGGATTTGTTTTCCTACCCACTTTTGCATATATATGCAAATTTGTGTATAGAAAATGATTTACATACTTTTATTTTTAAATCTAATTTCCATTACTTCTGCATGTTTTCTCACTGTTACAATTATTTTGTATACGACCAAACTGGGTCAATATTTGAACATGTAATGCATTTACATGTTTCCTTCCTTTTTCTACTTGCTAGTATTTAAAAAATGGTTGCCAAAATTAATGAAATGAACTCTGAACTTTGCAAATTTGAGCGTCACATATGGAGCCCAATAAGGTGAAAAGTTTTAGCAACCCAATTTGAAATATTAAAGCCATTATTTGATTAATTATCTTAAGAGATAATTCAAATAAGTGTGAGACAAATTCAAAATGGAGCTAGAATCATTCACGCCACCATTTGAGGAGTGTATGGCCGAATTTAATTTGTACAATCACTACACAATCAATAAATTTTAGTGTGATGAAAAGGAGAGTCTTTTAAAACATAGTTTTTATCTCTCTCTCTCTCGCTCCATAAGTCTTCATTCAACTCCTTAGCTAATTTCTTCAAGAGAGAATACAAAAATTCTCTCATCTTGGGCAACCTTATGCATATCCCTATCATCTTAGGATGAGTCTATTAGACCAATGGTGGCAAGTGTTAAGTCTTTTATATGTTTTGATAATGAGAGAAAATGATGTAAAAATTCTCTCATCAAGGCATTCGATAAATGATGGAAACAAATCAATTTTTTGCTCAAAGTATGACTCTGGACATTATTCTACTCAACCAAGACACATGTTAGTCGACCAAGTACAACTCACAACTCAAACAAGCAGTCTGGAATAAATATCCACTCAACTAGTGCAGATTTTACTCAACCAAAAGAATATTAGTCGACCATGATAGTGGTTAATCGACTAAACTATGGTCTGAAAGCCAAAAAAATCATTCATAATGACTAATTGTGGAAAGAAATCAAATAAGTCGACCAAGATTGATGTTAGTCCACCAAGAATTGAGCCTACTTGAAGAAATCATAATGTGATTAGTCTATACTGGTTACATATTCATTGCAAATGAAAACTTCAATATTGGAACTAAATGAGATAAATTTTAGTCAACCAAGTATTCATGTAATTATTCGACTAAGCAATGGGTTAGTCGATTAAGATAAAGTCTAGTCAAGTAGAATGAAGTTAGGAATTATCAAATCACTTTTAAAATGGCTTATACTTGAGTAAAAGGACGTTATTCAACCAAAAAGAAAAAATTTAGTCGACTAAGGCCTGTGTTAGTTAACCAGAGTGCATTTTGTAGCAACATTCATTATTTTTAAGGCTTCTAATTAAGACATAATTTGTGCCTAACGAATATATTTTCAAGAGGAGGCATAAAAGACATTAGAAACTGTAGAGAGACGTTAAGACTACCATTCCAAAGCTTTTAAATTTCAAAAAGAAATTCTCTCAAGCACTCTTGCTCTTTTCTCTTACTTGTGCAATAGAATAGTGTTCTTATAGTCAATCCTTAATCTTTGCATAACTTACATCATCTTGATAAGTCTTATAGCTTAGTTCTTTGTTATTTTAAGGTAGGATTTGAGTTGCAAGTGAAATCAAGAGTGTAAGGTAACCTGAGCAAAAAATCAAGTGTGTAAGAAGTTCTCACTAAGTTTAAAAGTGAAGTAATAGTAAAGTGTTTTCCAAAATCTTAAGTGGGAGCTTAGATAGTGGTGTAGGTGTTAGTACCGAACCACTCTATATCGTGGGTCATCTTTTCTTCTTTTAATTTCCGCAAAAAAATGCTTAATACTAATAGCTATATTCAACCCCTTCTAGAACTATTTGTGGTTTTACATACCCTTAGCTATATACCAAATACAGATTGAGCTAGCACTCTATTTGTCCTATTAGAGTGGTTTGTGATAGAATATAGAGGTAGATAGCTTAAAAGGGAGCTCCTTTTGCATTCTTGGACTAATTAAAGATTAGTCAACTATTTTTTGATTATTTCACTTATATGGATATTTTTTTCTTGCTTTATTTTTATTTATATGTAAAAGCTTTTGTATGTATAATTTTCAAAAATAGTTAACTAGCTTTTGTAGTTTTTCTTAATTCACTTGTATGGATCTTCTTTCTTATTTTCTTTGTGTTTATATGTAAAAGTTTTTGTTTTTACATTGTGGATACATAATAAATAACACATAAGAAACCTAACAGTGATACCAGAGGAACTTACAAGTAATTAATGTTGATTGTAACCTATTTGATCTCATCATACATGGTGATGAAATTTTCTGTTTTGTAACCTAACAGTAATACCAGAGGAACTTACATTGTGTATTGTACATTGGTTGGTCATGCAAATATATCCTAATTATTATTTGGGTATTTAAAATGTTAATTAATTAATCAAATTTTTTAATTTTATGGTTTTGGGGATATAGTAAAATTTGTTTATTGGCCAAAACCTATAGTGAAGTTTATGTGAACTAGTTTTGCATGATTTGTTATTTTTTATTGTTAGTCTTTATTGATTTAGTGTAAATACAACATGAAGCTAATTTTAATTGTATTAATATGACTAATTAAATATGAATTAAGTGATAATTTCAGGTTAGGTTATTAATGGTATGGTAATTAATTTATAATGTAAACCCTCAACCTAGCCGATTCTATGTATGTGCCTAAAATTGATCATAACAAGTTTTAATCAACAAATTTGGTTTTTTTGTGTGACTAGAAATGTTTAAACACAATCTTGGGAAGATTATACCTCAATGTTTAAATGATTTTATATTATTTATTAACATAACTAGTGAAATATAAAACCAATTTGGGAATTATGACATGTATTAGTGCAATTTGTTGCATTATTCAATTGTGTTTATGCAAAATTGAATCTTGTTTGATCTTTGTTTGTGAATTCATATGCTCTTTAATATGTCATCATGTTTTATTTGTTTTAATTCGTGTTGGTACATATTAACTGCAATTTTATATTTGTGGGCATAAAATCAAATTGCTAAATCAAAAATTTACAAAAGTGTTCAATGGCACAAAAATGTTTAGCGAGTGTTAGGATTTTTAGGAGATAATTCATTCAATGAGACTATTTGGCCTCGTTCCAAGCCTATCATGGGATTTTATCCTAGTTAGCCCAAATACATAATTTCCTTGATGTGCTTGGCAACTAAGCTTAAGATTGTACTTTGTTTGACCCATAAATAGTATTTTTTTTACATGTATGCCTATTTTAATGTGATTAATGGATTTGCATGTTGTATTCATGGGCCTTGGGTTGTGTATATTTTAAAATAGGCCATGTGAGTTATTAAGAATTATTGTAAATGTTTTAAATTTCTTACTATAGAAATAAGATTTAAAGGTATTGTAATAAGCCAAGGGAGTATGAAGCCACCAGAGATGGAGGCCCGACATGAAGACCACTATGTAATAATATAAGTCTAATAGTTATAGCTTTTTGGGCCTATTTTTGTCAAGTTTACTTTTCAAGCACAAGATATATATATTTTTATGTATGAATGTATGGATAAAGTGTTTACCGTGTAAGCCATTATTAAAGCAATCCTTAAAAATAGTAAGTCATAATGTTGCCTTCCCGATTCAAACCGCATTAAGGCATCGAATGTTGGTCATGTACACTACTATTTCATATGATTATACATATGTATTCATAATACTCATGGTATATGAATGATATACATTTGATTTACATTTGGTTTATATGAATGGTATACATTTGATTTACATTTGGTTTACTTTTAGTTTCTATGTCTATTTTATTAATTATAAACTATTAGGATAAGCGATGTGGTAATTCTTTCCCCCTTAGAAAATTTTGTCCTTGAAATTCCTATCTATATACTTATACTAGTTCTATCTTTCTTTGCCTTCCATGGATTTTAATCAAACCATCTCCTCTTTCTCATATTTAACTCTTTTTGTGTCATCAAATATTTTACTCTTGATATCACATCCTGTCACGACCCAATTTCAAGCCTGTGAGCAGCGCATGCTACAATCCGTCAATGTAAGCATGGACTGCCATGTATAAGCCTAAAATTTTATGAAAACCTTATTATCTTACTAATATAGATTATATGAATAAAATTACTAAATTAGAAAAAATTATATATATATGAACATAAGTAAAATCATTTTAAGTCCAAAATAAAGTATAGCAAAATAATAAATAGTATATCTAAAATAATCCCACAGACAGGTATGGACTATCTACTACAAGTAGTGAGTCGAGTCAAAGACTCATAGAGGATACCAAAATAGAATAGTATTCCTCAATACCTGGAAAAATAACTAGGGGAGGGAGAGTGAGCAAACTCATTGAGGGATGACACTCTAGACGACTCAAGACCCCACACAACTAGTTTTGAAAGCATTTTCCTTTTGAAAAACCATACAGTAGTACTAATACAAATACTTTATAAAGATCACACAAGCATATGATTAAGTATGTTTAGATATACCAAGGCTAGGAACCAAGACGCTAATCTCACTAAGGACCTCTTCTCAAAGTAGATGTACCGTAACATTCTGTGGCAGCGACCACAATAACACAAGACAATGTATCAATTGGATATTGTGTCATCATAATATGAACTCTGCTTCTCTATCCCAAGATTCTAATTCTACCAAGGATTGTAATCTCAAGTTAATATAGCATATATGACAACAATCACTACAAACTAGACAGTGTAAGTAATTATATCAAATAGATAACCAATAGATCTTTGTGATCACGTCACCAAAACCCCAAATCCAGTAGGGCCATCTCAAATCACAACACATTGGCCAAACATGTTACTCTTAACCTAGTAACATGGGTTTCCTAGCAACTAATTAAAACTTTAAGCATATATATTACAAATTTATTATGTAAAGGGTATCCACAAAGGTTGGTTGATTTACACACACAATAATTTTTAGATTTAGCCAAATCTATAATTTAGTCCTTTGCAAAATATACGCGAACATAAATATACATATAGAATTTGAAAAGACACAACTATGTATCTGAAGCTACAATAACACTCACTTGGGCTACCTAACCGCTTAAGCTTGCCTACAAATTTTTACCATTAGTTGGGGTGTCATATGGGCACTGAGTGCTAATTGGAATGTAATATAAGGATTCATATAACTATTGTGGCAAGCCTAAATTAGTGTATGCATTACTTCTTATAAATGATATGATTAAAATAAAATGATCGTGCCAACCTTAATTTTTAATAATTGAGCTAAATCAAATTTCTCAATTTTCAAATTTTTGTTCTATTCAAAATTTTTAGTTTAAATCTTAAAATATAATTAAAAAAATAATTTTGTAATAATATAAAAATACGATATTTCTTTATAAGATTTCTATAACAATTCAGCATTGAAAGTATGTTTTTTTTTTAAAAAAATTTTGTTCAAAATAAGTTTAAAATACAGTTTAAACCATTCCCTAAATTTTACAAAAAAATTAAATCTAATCCTTACAATTTTAAAAAACCTAAAATCATTTAACTCAAACTACACAAAACCGAAACAAACCAACCCATAAGCTCGCTTTAACAACTCACTTAGCCTTCCCACTTCCTTAAATTAAGCCCCATCCAACTAGAATACACTAACCAACCAATAAACTACAATAACTCTACTAAACTAAACCCTCACACCTATAAACAGTTCAAACTAAATTAAAACCACCTCTATCTCCTTCAAAACCCAATCTACAATCTTTAACCCACAAAGATAAAAACACCAAAATAACCCAACCCAAAAATCACCACTTCCATTCTAAAACCCAACCTCTACCATTTAAAACATTAAACACTTCACTCAACCTTTTCAACTTTGACACCACCAACGCTCATCACCCCTCAAACAAAAACCTTACAACCCAATCTCAATCAACCATTACCTTAAGAAACCATTCAATTCAAACAACCAAGGAAAAGGAGTTCAAACTTTTGACTCTATACCAAATAAATAGCCTAAAAAATAATTGAAGCCAAGTGATGGCTTTGACAAGAAATTAAGAAAAGAGGAATGGGCACTATTCTGTTGAGAACAAAAAGGAAAAGAAAGGAAATGGGTGACAGGTCACTGAAATAGCACACCATTAGCTCGTCAAAGGAGAATCGTCGCAGACAGAGAGTAGGTTGATGCCGAACAGTGGTCCTAGTGGAGGAGTAAGGCATTTTAAGGGCAGAAGGCGTTGAGGTGGGTAAGGTGCTGTGATGGGCTTTTTACCATATTAGGGTTGATTGAAAAAATATTTCCCATTTTAGGGTGAAAAAAATATTTCCCAATTTAGGGTTTTTTGTAGTCTAAAATTACAAGTTTTGGACAAACAATCACATCACCATCCATCCAAATCAACCACAAAAAAAATTGAGTGTCGAATGATTGCCTAATGATTTTTTAAACAGTCATTGATAGTCCAAAAATATAAGTTGTCGAGTAGAGGTCAAATCAAATGTTATGTAACAATTGAATTATAATAAACTAATAGGAGATAATAAAAAATGATGAATGTACAGTTAAGTATGCAGAGCTGTTAAAAAATATATTTAATAATAATAACATAAATATTTAAAAATTTATATATATTAAGTATGATAAAAAAAATTATACAATTTTATGGATATAGACTACTGTCGTATAAGTGATTTCTTCGAACAACTGTTCGAATACCAACATCGTATCATTTTTGGCGGCGTTCAAAGTCCAGCTTCATGTCGTTATTGGCAACGTTTGAACAATTGTTTGAAGAAATCAGTTATACGACAGTGGTCCATCTCCATAGACTTGTGTAATTTTTTTGTCATATTTAATACATATTTTTAAAATATTTATGTAATATTTATTTTATTATTATTAAATATATTTTTTAATAACTCTTCATACATAATTATATATTAATCATAAAATTATACATTCATCCTTTTTTCTGATCATCTATTAATCAATTATGCGTGAATTATTACATAACATTTGATTGGACCCCTAGTCCACAAAATATATTTTTGGACTATCAATGATTAATTAAAAAATCATTAGGCAATCATTGGGCACTCATTGTTGTTTTTTGTTAACTTAGACGGATGATGATGTGATTCCTTGTCCACAACATATAATTATAGACTAAAAAAAATCCTAAATTGGGAAATATTTTTTTCACCCTAAAATGGAAAATATTTTTTCCACCAATCCTAGTATGGTAAAAAGCCCTATGTGATCAAATCTAAAAAAGGGAAGGAGATAAAGGAGTATGGGGTGGTTTGTAGTTAGTTCAAAAGAAAGAAAAAAGAGAAAATAAAAAAGATATGGGTAAGAGGGGAGAGTGTGATCAGCATAAAAAAAGGGAAAGGGAGAATATGAAGTGAGGGAAGTGGAAAAGAAGACAGAATGGTTGAAGGTGTGAGAGGAAATGATGGTGTGGTTTGGTAAGAGTGAAGACGAGAGAGGGAAAAGAAGTGAGGGTGGATAGCTGTAAGGTTGAAGTGTTAGAATGTAAGGGTATGGTGTGTAATTAATGAGAATGGTAAACAATTGACAGAATAAATTTATTCAGTTGAACACAACATTGCTCGTAAATTTTTTTAATCCATTTTTATTTTCTTTTAAGAACATAAAATCGTAACTTTGTATTAATTCACTAATTTTAAAAATTTTAAGAAATCAAATTAAGCGTTTAAAAATTTTACAATTTACGTTAAAATCACGTTTATCTTAAATTTTAAAATTTTAATTGCTAAAATATTTTTGTGTTTTAATTTTGATAAGGTCGGGTTCCATTTTTGGTAAAGTCAAGATGGGTCTAATTACCTAAGTTTTTACACATCCCTATCCTAATAACTTAAAAATATTTCAATGTTTTAATTTTAATTGGGCGGGTTCCATTTTTGGTAAAGTCAACCTGGGTCTACTTACCTAGGTTTTTACACATCCCTATACTAATAATTAAAAAATGAAAAAATGGACATAAAAACCAAAAGTAAACTTAATTTATACTGCTTACATTGCATAAGTTTTATGAATACATATGTATAATCATGCAAAATAGTAATAAAAATGATAGATAGTAAAAAATAAGTATTAAAAATGGAAAATTCAATGAGTGTTGACAATACATTAAGCGTGTAAAGTGCCACAGTGGACATATTGAGCATAAACTGAGGTAGATACATTGGCATGACGGGTGTGGTGCATTCTATAGAAGGCATGTTGGATTTTAATTTGAGTAAGGAAAGTGACACCGCAGGAATGGTGCTTTCTACAATGGTTGTGTGGCCAACACAGGTCGTATTACCTTACAACAGGACGGTGTTATACTTTTAAAATTTTATAAACATGGAAATTTCAAGCAAGTTGTGTTAAAAATAATATAAATCAGCATAAGCAGGTTAAAACACTCGAACCCTCTTAAGAAAAACAACAAAGTTCTTACAAAAAAAATTCTAACCTCCTAAATTCTTACTCAAATGTTAAAAGGAAGAGAAAAGAAATTGTGCAAAATAGATGGGAGTAAGGAGAACTTTAACAAGGTAAGAAAAGTTATTAAGAGAAGTGAAAAGAAATTGTGCAAAAAAGATGACAGGAAGAAGAATTGTAACGAGGTAAGAAAAGTTATTAAGATTTCAAGTTAATCAGGAAATTTTAAAGAATTAATAAAGAATCAATGGTTAAAAATTGTTAGTGAAGAAATGATAAATTGAATAAGAGAATGAGTAATATTTTTATGTGTATGTACAATATATAGAGTCATATTGAGAATAATATTGAGTTATAAAAATTATTGTTTGCTATATAGGATTATTATTTTAACGACAACACCAGGATGTTTATATTTATGTTATAAGCAAGTGATAAATTTATTTACAAGTAAATAGAAGCATAATGCATATATGATGAATGAATATGAAAACAAAAGCATATGAATGTTTATATTCATGTTATAATCAAGTGATAATATGAGATACATTTATATGATAGATGGATGAAAAACAAATATATGTGTGTGTGTGTGTGTCTGTGTGTGTGTGTATGTGTGTGTGTGTGTGTGTGTGTGAATGTCTTATTATTATCATATGCAAATGAACAAATGAGATATGTGTTGTGGAATGAGAGGTTTTATAAGTTTTTAATTATAAGAGAAATCTGGTTTGGGTCTTTTTATAAAGGAAATACATATGCGTTTACTTTTTTGCCTTTTTTCTTTTTCAATTTATCCCCTAAGCTTTCATTCAATTATTTATATTCTTTTAATTTTTTTTCTTTTGTTTTAATGATAATGAGTTGCAATATGATATACACACAATTTGATATGCAATCATAAGAAAAATGCAAGCTTCTGAGTTGGCTTTATCCAGTTTTGAGTTACTTTTGCCCTTAATGCTTATTTTTACTCAACACACCTGATGCGTTTATTTAAACAACCACCATGTTTCTTTAATACATCCATGAAACTGCTGAATACTTCTATTTTAAATTTCCATTAATCAACATTCGAGATATGATCTCCTATAACATTTGTAAATATTCAATTGTAAACCAATACAGAGAACATTTGTATACATGAATGTCATATATTTAAATAAATAATAACATACCAATCATGTTACTTTAAAATATCCACATCTTATTTTTTCACACCTAATATGTTATTTAATAATATTCTATAATATGCCTTTTTATGTACTATATGTGTGTTTTTCAAGCTTTTTTTCTTTATCAAGATGGTAGGACAGGGATTTGACAAATCTTCCTCCTTTAAGAATTTCATCCTCAAAATTCATTTTTTTGTATGTATTGTTTTTAATATACCTTTACGTACCACTGTGTAGTATATTTCTATGCATCATTATATAATTTACCTTTATGAATATGTTGTTATATTAGTTTTCAACATGAAAACAGTTGTGAAAAATATTCTTTTCTTTATTTTCTGTTATCTTTACAATTTTAATTTTATTAAAACATTAAGCTTATCCCATTGAATTTATATCATTTATTTAATTATTAAAGATAATTTTTTTATATAATTTTGATTCTTTACCACATGCAATTTTAATTCTTTACATTTGACATTTGTGCATTGTTTTTCGTCTTTGATTCATACTTATAAATCTTTTTCATGTCTTTCTTATGATTTTTCTTGTACTATAGTTTTTTTAAAAATTCACATCAATAATTTCTTATCAAATCTAACTAACTTCTACTACTCCGATATCTGATTAATATCATTATAATCATCAATATATATATACACACCTTTTTATAAGCATCTTTCATGTTGTGTCTCTAAAAATTTAACTTCTTTCCATTTATATTTACCATTGAGCATCTTGAGTGTTTTACATACTGATTTATCTTTCTGTATATTTGTGATTTCTTGTCATTTGTACATTAGATTTTGTATAGGTATTGCTTGTTTATTACTCTATCTTTTGTTTCTCTATGTGGTTCAATCTATATTATAATTTGCAAAATTCATCTTCTCTTTATACACATGTTCCTATTTATAAATAATCATTATTACTTACTAACTTTTGTAACCAATACTTTAATCCTTCACTTCATATATAGCTAATTCTAGTTCATTTCCTTATGAAAAAATTGATCTAAAACATTGTATTTAGGAACTAATTTTAATCATTCTACAAATTTAAATACTATCATTTCTAGTTCATATTGAATATTTGGTCCCCTTTTAGGTTTATTTTCATAAGCCTTTTTGTTTTAAACACATTACCTATATTTGCTTCTTGTAGTTCCTTAAAATTTTCATTGCCCATAACTTTATATTTCTTTTGAATCATATGATATTTTCTTGAAATAAATATTTATGTATTTCTTGGTTTCATAGGTTAACTAAATCAATTTTTCTAGTTAGTTTATGAATCTGTATTATTTATTGAATATCATATCTGAAGAAATATTCATATTCATATCTTATCCTTTTGAAAATTTTCAATTAACTAGTTGTCTTTCTTCCATTTATGTACTTTGTCGTATTATCATTTCTTAAATCTTTGAAATATTAATCATTCTGTTTTTCTCAAAAATTCCATTTGTGTTTTTAATTGTCCTAACTCATAGAAGTTTCAACTTTAGTTTAGGGGTTCTCAATGAATCTCTATTACTATTCTCTCTAATTTTAACATTTTCTCAATAAATTCTTTTTCTTATGTTTCATTCTTTCACACATTACATGTTGTATACCTCATTGCCATTTCTTTATTCTCAGAATCACCTCTTTGTATCATTAATGTTCTCGAAAGCATTAATTTTCTTCCAATATATTATTATATTAATTTTAATTCATTTCTATTGTTATAATTTCTATCTATTAAATATCTCTATTTTTTTAACAAACCAAACGTACAGCTTTTACCTTTTGAGTTTTGAACTTCGATACATTGATTGATATAACTTCTTTATTCTTCTAAATTAATAATAATCTACTGACCTTAACTGTTCTAAACTAATGTGACATTCTTTATATATATATATATACTATTTATTCCTTTGAATCTCATTCTTTATCATATAACTTGATAAGTTTATGTTTTTTAATTTTATAATATCCATATGTTTATCATAGTAGATTTTTCATTAAAATTAATATTTTATACTACATAAAAATGTAAATAGCATATCATATAAACAAAAAATCTACATCTTATCATTGTATATCCATTGTCAATATATTCTTTTTTTATTGTCAATTATGTCAATACCTTTGCGAATTGCCATTGTCCAATACTCCATTATAGTCATAACACATCATTTTGTTAGTGTAAACCTTAAATTTTAATACAATTTTCATGTACAAACTTGTTTATCATTTAGAGAGAATAATAAAGATAAGGTATATGAATTTTATTTGTCTATATTCTTGTGTATCTAGAACTAATAAAATTATCCATGATGTTAATCTTATTCAATTATCAGTGTAAGACACTAGATAATGATTCATGTCAATATAAAGAATAACATCTAAATATCCCTAGTTAATAATTGACAATGGGAATTACAATGAACTAAAACTAGTATGTGGTTCTATGAGGTGATTGTGTTTCACCGATCATAGAGCATAGAATACATAAGTACATTATAGAAAGGATACATTAAAACCATCCACTTAAATGAGAATGTTACATGGTAGGCTAGAAGTCATAAGCATTTAGTATAAATAGTGCTTATATTGGTATCCTAAGACCTAAAGTCTTTATTTATAGGTAAATTCTAATATATTTTGATATATATAATTAATCTGGCATGTAACTAGACTGTAAATATAGATATAATTGGGCATATTTTAGTTCATGCTAGCCATCCATAAAGAAGTAAAGGGATTGCCACTCTCAGAAGAATGATGATATCATTGGCCACTTGATATATGAACTGAGTAGTGTCTGACCAGACCTAAATTGATTGATTGTTCAAATCAATAATATTATTATTTCAGTGTCACAAACGAGATCAAGAAAGTGGCAACTCAATATAAGGATGACTTGTCCCAGGCCTTATATTGTCAAGATATCAAAAAAAAAGGATCATATAAGACTATTGATAAGACATTTGATAAGTTGTCGAATTCTATTTATCAAGTTATCATTAAGCCTAAAGAAGGTTAATAATATTTATTGGAATTGTAAGTCAATTTCTAGGACAAATAGGCCTACAAGATTACACACATAAATAATTAACAAAGGTTGTGATATTTCTAAAAAGAAGTTTTAGAAAGTGCATAATTTGTGCCACTATATTTTACTAAGGATAGTATGTGCCAGTTCATTGTCAAATATCAATCTCATTATTTTTTATAATTTAATATAAGGATTAAATGCATGGAAAATAATTTGGGAAATTTTAAGACAAAGAATAGTCCATAATTTATTAATGTTAAGAAATAGATAATGTCTTTTCATAAACTAAGACAAAGAGAAACCTTTAAGAAAACTAAGACAAGATAAGTATGATTATCTTAAAATAAGAAAACATTGTCTTAAATGCCACCCAATGTTTTGCTCCCCTTTTTAGATTATACGAAATTGATTTTTGAATGTTCTTTGGTTGGAATTAAACCTCTAATATGCTTATAGCATATCCTATTTGAAATAGGTTATAAGTGTTGGAATTAAAATCAACTTTGGAACTTTAATTCTCACCATGCCAGTATAGTTGGTTATAAAGAGCCTATGGGAGACACAAAAATGGCACAATTAAGGTTTTCTTCTCTCTTGGCCAATTCTCTCTTGATTATTAAACATGAAGATTGAATTTTGATTCATGTTAAGTGAATCAAAAGGTCACATAAGAATAGTTCTAAGCTTTATTTACTATAGGTATGTGTGTGTGTGAAGGTAGAGGAGAGTTACTCAAGGGGTAGTTCTTATTCCTCAACAACAATGAAGATGTCGACTATGAACAAAAAATAAGGTAATTTTTCTCAAACCAATTCTACAATATTATGGTGATCATATAGATGATGGGGAATTGGCCAAAATGAGCACTAAATACTTTTCTTGAAATCTCCTCCAAATCACTAGTATGGCAATCAAACTAATGAGCATCAACATGTAGGTCTAGATCCAAGTGGTTGTATTAGATCCTTTAGCTATTATCCTTAATAAATGGCCAGGTCAGACCTATTCCTCAAAAGAAGTTTTGATGGGATCCCTATCTACCAAAACTTTTTACTTCATTTTTTAATTTCAGGAGTTTTAGCTCCAACTAGCAAAGGTCTAGAGAAGCTTTCTAGTTAAGAATCGAGTATAGAACTCAGGGGCGATTCTTGGTTACAATTTAGAATCTGTTATTTTATTTTTACTTTAGTTTTTGTTGTTTTTATGTTGAAATATTTTTTCTTTATCCATGGGCAATGAGTTTCAATATATTGGGGGTATTTGTATCATATAAGCTTTAATTTTTTTGCTTATCGTAATTATTAGTTTATTTTATGCATGGTAAAAAGGGAAACTCAATGGAATTCATAATTGTTTTGTTTTTTTTATTATTATTGTGTATTAGGTCAAGCCAAAAGTTTTTGGATTCCACTACTAGGAATAATAATTCCTAACAATGGTATCAGAGTTATTCCATACTTATTGTTGAAATTGGTTTTGCATGCTAAGGTTTTGACTATTAATTTAAAATTGTTAGAAAGCAATTTAAAGAATGGATCAAAAGGCTTGAATGGATTTGTAATTGGTGATCTTTAATTTTAATGTTAAAGATAGTAATTCCTTAATATAAAATTCTGAACTCTTGGTTTATTTAAATTAAATAGTTAAATATTAGATCTTTGAATATTTGAATTGATTAAAAACTAAGAACTAAGATTCTATGCATGTCTTAGTCGACACACATGCCCTAAATTTTGAAAACTTATTTGGTGTTTTTAATTTAAAAGGATGATTAAAAATAATAACACAATGCATGATTAGTCTAGGATTATGATTGTATGTTTTAACATTTTTATAGCATCATTGAATGCATATAATCTAGGTTTGAGTGTCAATAAAAGTATGAATACATGATTTATACTTTGTTTCAATTTTGATAAATGTTATATCAAATTAATTAACTTCGACTTCAATTAATGGTTGATGGATTAATTTTATACTTATTGATTATTTTATTTATGTTTATAAGACCTTAAATAGAAGTATGATTAGAAATTGACTTGTTATTTCATTGGCACAAATTGAAACAAAGGAATGCAGTGAAAGTTCAAGACCAAGAATTTTTTTTTGGTTGATTCATTCTTGTTTAACATAAGTTTTATGAACCCAAATTAGACTATAAAAACAAAACTATTGTTGTTTAATTGAAATCATTGAGTGTGTGACTTCAATAATCTAGATAATCAACAATGGAAGGAGAAGGATTGTGATTAAGGTTATACCTATTTATCGAATGAACATAGTAGTTGAGGGTTATGGTAAAGAAATTGTGTTCATCTTTTCAATTTTTCACTAACAATGTGAGTTTTATAAGTTTAATCCAAGTTATAAAAAACACTATTTTTCAAAGAGTGCTTTCAAAACACACATGAGTTCATGTTACCTAGTTGCACAATTTCTCTAAATGGGCTATGACATTAAACTTAAAATTGGCTTACATGATCTTATATTTTGTGATAAGAATTTGTGTATATGGATGGTGCATTTCATAGGAATTATTTTGATTTTTAAATAGGTATGCATCCTTTAAATTTTTAAAAGTATAGGCTTATTATTAAACTTTGTAATGAAGACCAAATATGAAGCCCAAGTGGTGAGCCAATTTAAAATGGCTTTTCCAACATTGAGGATGAAGCCTTCAAGACTAGTTATGAGATTATGTATATAGGTTTTGGCCCATGAATTGACACATTTAATTTATACAATTGCATTTCTTAAAAGTCGAGCAAAATAGGTTTAATCCCAAACAAATATTAAGTGATGAAATTGCCTCCCTATTTTGGCAACTTGTCAAGGTATTGATCATTAAGACATATGCACATAATAGATGTTGGTGTGTATTAGATTGTCTTTATGAGGCAAGGTTGGGGTAAGACTTTTCTACACCCTAACCTAAGTAGAAAGACAATAATGTTTAACGTGTTACATTATAGTTTAGACTTGATAAAAGGGGAGTCATTTTGTTCTCCACCTTAGGCAATGAAAATGGGATGTTGTGCCTAACAAGAAAGTGTTAATCCCATCCCATCCAAGCGTCATGCTTTATTTATGATTATGATGAAAGAGAGTTGCTACCTTAGTAACATAACCTATTAGGTGTATAAGCCAAAGCTTGACTATAAGGTTGTTATGAAAAGTGGATCTTGGCCCGCAATGAATACTAAAACAAATCAATTATTTGATGTTATTTTAGATTGTGGGAACTTAATCAAAATTGAGAAAATTTAAGACCTTATCTAAATTTTGTTATTTTTTACCACGGTGTAGAGTGAAAAGGCTACAAACAATGTAAATAAAATATGAATGCAATCTATTCCAAAAATGGCTAGGTTAAGGACAAAGATCTTCAACAAGTTGAGACTCAATCTCAAGCTTAATAGGAAGCTTAAAGTCCTAAAGGATCTTAAGGGAAATGCCAAACCTATACCTAAGGATGAAGTTGAACTTTCATCTAATGGTAAAGAGGTTGTGATATTTAGACCTAAATTAAGTGAAGAGGACAAAATTTATCACCTCTTAAAGAAGAGAAAATTGTAATTTGACTTGAAAAAATGAGAAGAGTGTGTGCAAACAATAATATAATGTTGGACATTGGTGTGATGATTGCAACCTCTGCATGGAAGAGAAAAGTGAAAATACAAGAATGACTTCTAGTTTTAAAATTTCTTTATAGAAGTTATTCTCTTCATCTCAGACCATGGATATTGGATATCGGATGTGGGTCACATATTTTTTCAAATGTGAAAGGACTAAGAAACAAGAGAGAGTTAGCTAAAAGTGAGTCAACCTTGTGTTGGGAATGGAGAAAAGATCGTTCCTATAGAAATCATACATTTTAAATTGACTTTACCAAATGGAATGATTCTTCTTTTAAAGAATTGTTATTATGTTCCTATTTTATGTAGGAATATAATTTCAGTGTCTTATATGGACAAAGATGGATTTGATTTCACTATTTGAGATGATGTTATTTGTATTCATTGAAGAGGCATGTACTATGGCTATGGAGTGCTAAGTAATGGCCTTTATGTGTTAAACATAGATGACACCAAGGCTATCTATAGCATGAATACTAAAAGGGTTAAAGACTCATGAACTTAATCTTGCCCACTATTGTCACTATCGTTTAGGCCATGTTAATGAGAAGCACTGAGAGACTCCATAAGGAAAGATTGTTTGGATTGTTTGATCTTAAGTCTTATAATACATGGAAATTATGTCTCTTAGGAAAAATAACCAAAATCCCTTTTAATAAGTCTAGTGAAAGGGCAAGTGTGTATTTGAAACTAATACATACTGATGTATGTGGACCATTTGGCATTAGTGCTAGAGGTGGGCTTAATTACCTTTATATATGACATTAGTTATTATGACTATATGTATTTAATGAGGTATAAGCTTGAATCTTTTGAAAAATTTAAGGATTTTAAAAACAAAATGGAAAACCAACTTGACAAACATATTAATGTCATTTGATTGGATCGAGGTGATGAATACATAAGTCATGAATTTATTGACTATGTAAGAGGATGTGGAATCATTTCACAACTCACTTATGTTGAAATTCCTCAATAGAATGGTGTGTCCAAACGAAGAAATGAAAATTTTTTTGACATGGTTCGATGTGTGATGAGTTATGCAAATCTTCCAATTTGGGGTCATGCCTTTAATACTAATATATTCCTATTGAATAAAGCCATGGTATTATTTGTGAAGAAGAAAGACAAAACCCTCTAATACCACAGATAGATGCTTTACTTGATCAACTATAGGGTGCTACAATATTTTCAAAGGTTAATGTATAATCTATTTATCATCAATTGAAAATAGCAAAAAAAGATATGATGAAGACTACTTTTAGAAGCAAATATGATCACTATTAGCTCTTAGTCGTGCCTTTAGGTTTGACTCCAATAAAACTTGTGGAACCAATGAATATAGTATTTTAATTTTTTCTCGATCAATTTATGATTATATTTATTGATGACATATTGATATATTCAAGGAATAGATAAGAACAGAAGGAACATTTGTAGACTGTATTGAAGATACTGAAGGACAAACATCTATATGCAAAGATCAATAGATGTGAAATCTAGCTAGACAACATAGTCTTTTTGGGACACAAGATATCAAGACAAGGAATATCTGTAGGCCCTAAGAAGATAGTGGCAGTGTTAAATTGGGAACCTCTTAAAAATGTCATACAAGTATGTAGTTTCCTCGTTATGGCTTAATGTGAGCCCTAAATTCAGTATAGCTGTCTCAGATGGACCTGCTTATCATCATATGAAAATGATAATGAAAAGGAAAAAACTTTCTATCTATCTAAATCCTTGTGCATATAGAATAAATATAATGGTCCAAGGTATTAGTCATGTTCAATTATCAGTGTACGGCATTGGATTGTGAAACATGTGAACAAAGCATAACATCTAAACATCCCTAGTTGATCATTGACAATAAGAATGACAATAAACTAAAACTAGCATATTAATCTTTGTGATGATTGTGTTTGACCAATAATGGAGCATAGATAATATAAATACATTATAAAGAATATTTATTGGATTGATACCATCAAATAAAAATATTGTATCGTTAACATAAGTCATAAACATTTCCATAAGTGGTTCTTATATTAGAATCCTAAGATTTAAAATCTTTATCATCTTATGTGGATTCCAGTATACTTTGAGACCTTCTTAATGTGGCCAGTAACTAGGTTACGACTATAGATACGATTAATTATATTACAATTCATTCTAAAGTCACCATAAAAAAATGAAGGGATTATCACTCTCAAAAGAGAGATGATATCACTAGCCACTTGATATGTGAAGTGAGTGGTGCTTGACCAAACCAAATTTTTTTAATAGTCTAAGTTAATAATATGTTTATATAATTATCACAAATGAGATCAAGAAAGTGATAGTACAGAATAAGGATGACTTGGCTCATGCCTTAAATTGTCATAATATCAAAGTGCGAAGGATCATCTTAGACTGCTCGAAAAAATTTAACAATTGTTGAATTCCACTTAATTGGGTTGTTATTTAAGTTGTTAAAGGTAAATAATATTTATTGGACTTCCTAAGTCAATCCCAAGAACGAATGGGCCAATAGGATCGCATACCTTAAGTTTTTAGGTATAGTGACTAAACTATAATTTTCCAATATGAGAATTCTGAGGCAAAAATGGTACGTAGTAGTAGGAAACATTTTTATGATTATATTTGGCATGATTTTATAGTCACAACCTAAGTGGATTTTTTGTAAAGTTAAAAATACAAAAACACACTGACTTTTGTTGGAGGTACTGGTGGATTTTGGATAATAACCGTAAGTTGTGTTGTTGGGCCAATAATCCAAGACTAATGACCCAAATGTAATGCCCTCAATTTTTCTTCCAAAAACAAACTATTAAATAATTAGGAAAATATTAGGTAAAAACACAAGAGGGATTGGACTAGTTTCATTCACAAACGGAGGAAGCATTTTACTAAATCAGACAAAACGGTCTGACAAAATAGTTTCCCAAACCTTTTTATTCATAGGAATGATCTTTTTGGATAGAAGGATCAAACGGCTTGCCCAAACTATTTTCCAAACCATTTACTTTGAGGAAAGGCATTAACAAGGGGTAGAATTGATTTTAAAATAAGCTCCAACCTTAAAACCGTCCCTTATTTGAAAAGAAACTCCTTTTCACTCTAAAAACTACCCAAAAACACCAATCCATCTCTCTTCCATCCATCCCCTTCCCCCATTATTTGAAAGACACACTGAGAGGAGGAAACCCCAGTTAGAATAAGGAAGACAAAGACGTAAATGTTACAAAATTCCACATAATATAAAGAAATTCTTGAGTTCTAAGAATAATATAGAAGAACAAAGAGGTAGAATTTGTATGGTTAGGGAGCGGGAGTTACTAGTTAAGGTTACAAATAGGAAATGCTTAAGAGAGAGAAAAAGAGAGGATAATGGTGAAGGAGAAAAATAAAATGAATGCATAAACCCTGAGGGTGTTAGAAGAAGGAAGTGTGTATTGTGTGATTAGTGTGTTTATTTGTAATGTGTTATAATTCTAAGAGGTGACACAGACGCTAGAGGGGATTAGGCACTGGAGCAGTGATCTTAGCTCACGATATGAGTGAGTGTGTATTTGTCACTTACTTGTCTTGGAGTGTCATTGCATGGTTAAATATATGTGGATTAATTAGATGGGTTATGTTGTGCATGATTGTATGGTGTGTTTGAATTCAATTTGTGCTTGATGAAAAGAAATTATATTGCACACCATTGAACACTGATTGGTTCTTATTGGGTTTGAAATGATATTGTGTGTGATGAAAATGGAAACAAGATCAAAGGTACAAAAGAATGTGAAAATTATGATAAACGGGGTAACAAAGAGCCCAATATGAAAAGAAATAATAAAGGCACAAGTTTTTGCCAGGTGATTATGTAAGAGAATTTGGTTGTAACGTCGTGAATCATCAATTTATGTGTTGCCTTTTCTTGTTTGAATAAGTGATGAATTGTTGTATGCACATTCATGAAGATATCATCATTGTGCACTTTACATTTAGAGCCCACAAAAAGATGCGGGCGAAGAACGTATAGCCCATAACAGAATGCAGGGGAGGTCACTTAGAGCCCGCAAAACGATGCAAGAGAGTGCATTTAAAGCTCGTAAGAGGACGTAGGGCAAGATTGTGGCATTGAATACGTAAAATGAAAAGAATTAGTACCCAAGATTTATGGCATGATTTGTATAATTTGCATGTGCATGAATCACAAACATTCATAAGCTGTAATATATCGTTTATGATTACTAGAGTGTAATGTGTGATCATGTGTGATGAAGGATTGGTTTAAGATGACATGTTTAGGAATTTATGTCATTTATTACAATTGTGAAGTGAGTGAGTGTGATGATTGATTTCAAGGGTGGAATTTATGTTGTTTGGTAAAAATGTGAGGTGTTGAGTGTCTAGCTATGGTAAATGCGATAGTGTAGTTGGATGTGATTAAAAAAGGTCAATTATGACTGGAATCGGGTGCAAACGGGAAAGGGAATGACCTGGGAAAACTGTTTCCCAGCTGGTTTCGCCACTTCAAATCAAACTTGAGTTCTAGAAGCATTTTTAGGAAATGAAATGACTTGGAAAAAGGATTACCAAACTGTTTGCCAGACTGTTTCAACCATTCTAGAATTGGATAAAAACTTGAACTTGAACCTAACTTTTTGGCAAATAGTCTTGCCAGAACGTTTCCTAAATCATTCCAAACTATAAAATTGGCTTAAATCGAGCAAAACTAGAGTAGGAAGGTCATCGTTTAGGGATTTGGCTTTCATAGCTTGATGAATAACTTATATAGCATAAAAGAAAATTCTAAAATGTGCTTGAACATTTGCACGTGAGTGAATTAACAAAATGTGATGGCTTTATAGTCAGTACGGTAATGTGGGAGAAATATACACTCACTGAGTTTTCATACTCGTTGTTCTCTCTTGTGGATATGTTGTAAATGGTGTAGGTTAACAGACGAGTGCTTGGTTATTCTGGGACTATGCTCTTTGGATATTTTGGGACTAGGTTGACAAGGCTGGGGGATTCGTCCAGTTTACCTTTGTTATTTTCAATCAATACATTTAGTTTTGGGCATGAGCATAAAACTTGTAAGCTAGATTAACTATTTGGCCTTCGGAGTTGTAAACTTTTCGATGGAAAAGTTACATTGTTTTGAGCATGAAAAATTCATACGGTATGATAAGGTATCACTGGAATGCAAGCACTCAAAATTTATAGTGCATTTTCTATCTTTCCTCTTTTTGGAAATTTTGCAAAACAATTATACTGATTTTTAGTTATCGAGTTATTATTTTCATATGTATGAAAAGTGAAATTTTGAGCATCACACCAAACCCATAAACTGAATTGTAGTCCATGTCATTATGAGTCTATTGCATCAGACCTCACGATCATAGCCTAAGTAGATTTTTTATAAAGTTAAAAATACAAAAAACACGGACATGATGATGGGTTACTGACCAGTTTTGGGTTGGCCACTTAACGATGGGATAAACATGTACCCCACATATAAACCCTAAGAGTTATCTTGAATTGCTGCCATAAGTAGCTAGGGTTTAAGTTTTGTAGTCCTGTCTAACTAGGTTAACCTAGACAGGATAGGAGCAAGATTCCAAAAGCCCTTATTTGATTCAAACAACAATTCATGGGTTATAAGAGTCTATAAATAGACCCTTCTATGAGAATATTAGAGTGACACAAAAATTGAGGGTGGTATTTCTATCTTGTAGATTCTCATGAAGAGTTAGAAATTTAGAGCTGCCATTTTGCTCAATTCTTTATAAATGTGTATGTGATAGTAAAAGGGAGTCACTCAAAGGTTGTCTCTCAAAATCAACACTAAGGTGCATGACATTCATAAGAAAAAGAAGTAATTTTTCTTATCCTAATTCTTTAATTATATAGTTTAAAGATTTTGTTGTTGTGGCTAGCCTAAAAAATTTTATATTCTGCACCTAACAGGTTAATCTTACGAATGACCAATTCCTAGTAGTATTAAAGTCATGCTATGTTTAGTTAATATGATGGTTTTATATGTTAAAGTTTTGACTATAAAACTAAAAAATTTTAGAAGCCAACTAAAATATTGTATGAAAGGTTGCTTAATCTTTATTTGGTGTTCTATAATTTTGATGTTGAGATTAGTATTAACTTAAACTAAGAATCCACACTCTTGGTGATTTTAAGTATGTGATATAATTAAAGATTAGGTCTTTTGATTATTGAATTAATTTAAAACAAGAACTAAGATTTTGGCTTAGATTTTGTTTAACATGCATGAAAACATGTACCAACATTAAAACTTGGAAAAACTTATTTGTGTTTAATTAGACGAGAGGATTAAACAAAAAGTAATATTTAGCTTAGGATTATGAATTTAAATGTTTTTCATATATTTTGATGCATGGTCGTGTATGTATGATTGTTACCTTAAAATTTAAAAAACCTGCTTTGTGTTTTAATTAGACAAGTTGGTTAACATAAAAATAGAAAATCATAATTGGACGAGGATTATTATGTTGGATTATTTTCTTAAAAATTTATGGCAATATATATGTATATATGAGTGTTATTTGTTATTATGAGATGTGAGATCAGTAAGTAATCATATAAATCATCAACATATTAACATAAGCAATTCCTGTATAAATTGTAATAATGTAACATGTAGCATATTTCATTCCTATTTTATCATTTCATTTAAGACATAAGCTCGTAGTCATGTATGAAGTCACTCGTAGAAAATATATGTCATACATAACTATATATATATATATATATATATATATATATATATCTCCCATCGCCAATAATATACTCCTGTTGTTGTATGATCGATCATATAATCACCAATCACAACAACACCCTCCACCAACCATATCATCACCAATTAAATCATAACACCAATAACACACACACACATATATATATATATATATATATATATATATATATATATATATATATATATAAAGCACAAAAATAACACAATCTCACAGATATATAAAAATAGAATCAAT
>CANYCX010947420.1:0-10027 GCA_948193385.1 Breynia disticha f. nivosa | reverse complement strand
GTTGATCGACAAACTCACTTTTGGTCGATCAACTTAGTTGATCGATTAACATACTGTTGATCGATCAACTTCATTAATTTTACTGTTCACATACTATTCATGCATGTCACTATTTATCCGCACAGTATTATATATATTACTATTTATGCATGTCACTATTCATCCACACAGTGTATTAAAATTGCAAAATTAATTCCACGTTTGTTACACTTTAATGAATAGTATATACTATTCATTAATTACATTCATGTCACAATTTATATAAACAAACACAGTATATTTGCACAATATTTTTCATGAATTCACAGTATAATTATTCAAAACATGAATCAACATTTACGTACAAATAATTTCATATTTTAAGATTCAATGAATAGTAAAATACTATTCATACGAAAAAATAATTCTTTCACATATTTATCAATTTAGCACTTTATCAAAACATATTTTTCAATTCAGCACATTATCAAAACAAAAATAATTCTTAACATATTTTTCAATTCAGCACATTATCAAAATAAAAATAATTCTTAACATATTTATCAATTTAGCACATTATCAATTTAGCACATTATCAAAACATATAAATGAATATTACATTTTATTCAACATTGTTAAGTGGTTTAATCTTACAAAACTCTTATCTTTAAAAAGGAACCAAAACCCTAGTTTTCAGAAGAGAATTTGTCCCCTCAAACACACCACCCAAAACGTGAGCTTCTACTTAAATTGAGAGTGATTTAGGGTTTTTCTAAGAGAGAATAAGTGAGATTAATAGGCTGCTCCATTGAGTGATCATCGTGGTGTTTTTCATCTCGCAGTTTCCTCATCTGATTGACAAAAAGGTGAATCGTTCTTATTCTTTTTGTGCTAGTACACGTTCCGTTTAATCCGTGTGCTAGTGTTGTAGAGGAATCACGTTTGGGATTCAATCTTGGTGTCAAAAAGGTCGTCTCGAAGTATTCTGATATGGTAGTTAAGTATTCTTGTCAAAGAATACCCACGACATTGAAGGAGAGATTCAAAGGTGAGTCTTTTTCTTACAAGTTTTGATTTTTAAGTCATCTAGTTGTAATCCGATTGTAAATCTATGTATTAGTCTCGGTTTTGATGTGTTCTTGGGTTGTTCTTGACGTGCTTGATGTGTTTTTCCGCTGCCCTTAGACTTAGAACACGTTAGGAAACCCAACAGTAGGGTATTTGTTAGTCAAGTAATTTGAGATTTGTACAAACCAATCGACTAGCATGTTTGCCACTCGACTAACAGACCTGGACAATTCATAAGAAAAGGTGTAACGACTATATGGGGACCACATGCCCAACCAGTCGATTAGTGTGGAAACCAGTCGACTAGTACTGAGCATGGCCGTAAAAATAGGTCAAAAATCTTCAGAGTGACGTCGAGAATCAAGGACTACTTTTGGAGAATTCAAAATTTGAAATTAGGCGCAAGTAAGTTAACTTACATATTTTTCAATCGACTAACTATGTATACAGGGAAGACTACTCGACTAGCAACATCCTAGTCGACTTATCATTGAGATTCATAGGGTCTGGAAGGCACAACCAGTCGACTGAAGAAAAAACCAATCAAATAAAGTAGGCTGACTACTCAAGTAAACATTGTGCAAGTCGACTAGCAAAGCTGACAGTGAACAAAGTTGACTTTCGAAAAGCTACTTTAGGTGGTTCACAACAAAATCTAACGAGCAAAAACACATGACACCATATAAATAGTGTTAGCAACAGAAGAGAGAGATAACACAAGCATTCCGAAAAATCTATGCTACTCTTTTGCTTACATTGTGTTTATTTTACCTTATGTTCTAAACTTTTCATTGCTTTTCAACTAGGATAGAAAAGAGTGAGTCTTTGGTTCTAGGTTGAGAGAGCAAAGTTATTGTGGTAGGATTTGAGCCACAAATCAAATCAAGTGTAAGGTTGCTTGAGTTGGAATTCAAGTGTATAAGCTTGTTCTCATTTCTCTTTAAAGTGATAATAGTGGAAAGTTTGAAAACTCCTAAGTGAGAGCTTAGGTAGTGGAGTAAGTGTCATTCACCGAACCACTTTAAATCTTTGTGTCCTTCTTGTTCCTTTATTCTATTAGCCTTTATTCAAACTCTTCCTTTTTAGAAGTTAATTCCACTCTACAGTTTAAAATAACTACATATACAAAATCAAATCTGTAACAAGCTTATTTATAGAATAAAAAAACGTAAATTTTTATAATTACATTTCAACGAACACATGTGACAAAATCACAAAGATCAAACTCAAAAGTACATCTGGGATAATTACTACAAAATTAAACCCTCGCTGTGATCTCTACCACATATAATGTTTTTTTTAAGTGAAGGTGTAGTAAGTTGGAGAAGCTCAAAGTAAACGATAATAGTAAATTTTACTATAAAGATCCGAATAAATAATAGTTTCAAAGGCTACTAAGAAGACTGTTTGGATCATTATTTGAGAACTACTGAATTGCTCATCTACAATTATGGGATTTATCTCTCTCTCTACACACACACAAGCGCACAAATAGACACATACATATATAAGAGAGTTAAATATACCCACGTTACCTAAGCATTAATTTTATTGCGTTAAAATACCATCACTCATCTTTATTTGTTGGAAAATTCATTTTGTATCTAAAGCGATGTAATTTTGTCTATGTCAAGTAGGTCATGTTGGTCTAATTTGTATAAAGTAGTGTTCAAATACTGTACTGATACATAAATCAAACAAATATTAATGATGATTATAAAATAAAGTTGATTTAAAATATTTTAGTGAAACAAAAATAATAGTTTAATTAATATATATGTAAGAATGGAAGATTCGATTAAATAATTTGATATTTTTCTCATTATAAATTTATCGAAATAGTATCTGTTAGAAAAAAAAAATGGTTGTTTTCATCTAGAATCACAACACACTGGCTATTCCAATATAAACTGTGGACGTTAAAGATGTTGAGGATCTTTACGATAAGTGGAGGGATGATTGGTTGTGGTTGAGAATAAGTTAACTTTTGAGAACAAATTAACATGGTTTTGAAAAATGTGATTGGCAGGTAGGTATTAAAGACAAAAGTGTGAAGATTTCCCAAATAAAGTATAGTTGTACGCAAGGAAAGAAGTAGGAACCTATTATAGACAAAAGGATGAAGTTTGTTTTTTGTATTTGCCAATAAAGCATATGTTTGCTACTTATGCCAGCCTTTATTCTTAAACATGCTATTTTAAATTAAAAATGTCTATAAAAAGTGCATGAATCTATACTTTGGTTACACCGATTTTCTTCAAATTGTTTGGGAAACCCAAATCGATTCAAACAATGATTAGGCCTCATTTTCATTTTTGTTTTTTATGTTGGAAATGCTGGAATTCATTACACACACAATATTTCTCACAAATGCTTCTTAACTCACTCCCTCTAAACTACAGTAGTTTTTTTTTCATTAAATGAATTGGTGGAATTTAATTAAATCACTTTAGATATACACCAATCATATTTCGAAGGGTGTCAGAAAAATGTTCCCAAATTCAATATATCTTTTTTTAATATTCAGAAATTATCCCACATATAATTCGTAAAAAATTAATATTTGTTCCATCTGATAATTTTTAAAATAAAATTTTTAATATTTTTACCTCTATCAAACAGTGTTGATTAATTCCTGAAATCAACTACATTTACTAAAACAAATACATTAAGTTTATTTTAAGTAAATGAGTGTGGAAAAAATGAAAATTGTCATTTATTTTGAGATAGTAAAATGACATTTTTTATCACATATTTGATAAGAATTAAAATAACCTTTAAATATTAAATGATATGTATAAAATTAAAAATTATATATATATATATATATATATATATATATATATATATATATTGAACATCAAATATAAAAATATTATCTATTAATATAAAATGGAAGAAGTATTATTAATTTTCTTCATAAATTCGTCATCAAACCTAGGGCTGAGCATGAGACTTAGAAATTCTTAAATCAAACAGAATATCTTAACGAAAAAGAACCGAAACAAAAAATCACTTGAATGCGAAACCGAAGAAGGGAAATTGATATCGAACCAACGCATGAATGCGCACGCACACACATATAAACATTAGTAAATAATATAAAAAAATTATTATGCAATAAAAGTGCATGCATGTAAATTTATATGTTAAAAAAATATTATTTATATATACATTAACTTAAATTTATTTTATTAAGGAAAATATTTTGAATAATTCTTTTCTGATAACATTGTACTAATGTAATTATTATTAAAGTTCAGTGATACTAAATGTTGTTAAAAAGAACTGTTGAACTAAAAAATACTATTAGAAAAATTCAGAGTTATTAAAGAATTGTTGAAATGATTGAGAGAAACTTTGAAATTTTAGTTTGTATGAGAAATTTCTAAGTTATTTTCAATTGTTTTACATCAAGTTTTTAATTTTAAAATAAGTATATGAAAAAGTTATTGCAATACAAATTTTAGGAAACATTCTCTAATAAAAAAAAATATAAAAATAAATGGTATTGAATTTTATTTTAATGTAAAAGAAAAATATTTTTAAAAAAAACTGAAACTTGATCCAATTAGTCTTGTTTTTTTCTGGACCAAAAAATTAGAATCAACTTGAAATGTCGAAACATTTAAACTTAAAAGTCTGAAATATCAAAAGAGCTAAACAAAAATAACGAGAACTTCAAAAGTTTAAACTAGAACCAAACCAATCCTAAGTGGTTCCGCCTTAATGAAACCTCATCACAAACAAGTTGGATAATTAGAGAGAGCATCTCCAATGCTATTAGCTAAAATTAGTAGCAGTTATAGATAAAATAAAGAGTAAGTTTAAAAATAAAGAGTTAAATTATATTTGTTCTCCAATAGAACTCTTTATTAATCACTCTTTATTTTTTAAAAAAATTAAAAAATTGTTAATTTTTTTTCTTTTTTATGTTTTCCTACGTTTTATAATTCCAATACTTTAATCACCAAATTGTTATCTTGAATCCCATCAAAGAATTATGCTGCTAAATGCATCCTTTCACATTTTACAGTAACATTTTTTATAGATTGATCTAAATTAAGTTCATTATCTACTGCAATTCTACAAATATCAACACTTCTACATTATTATAATGAAACATGTTTATACTTTATTGAGGAGAACCAATAGGTTCCTGCATCCTTTGAGTATTTTATGAAATAGGAAGAATGTTGAAGGTGTTAATTATGAAGTCATGAATAAATAGAGAGTCTTTTTGACTCTTTAGATTTAGAGAGTGAGATAAACTCTCTATATTATATTTAGAAATAAAGAGTTAAATAAAGAGTCCATTGGAGTACTAATTTTATGTTAAACTCTTTATAATAAAGAATTACTTTAGAATAAAGAGAGCATTGAAGATGCTTTATTGAGATATGATATGTCATGAAAGTGGTAAATTTTAATATGAGGCAAAAGAAGAGGGGACTCAATGAGGTTATTTTTTCATTTAACTGAAAATATACAGTTTACATAAAATGAAAACTGTTTTTACTAAATAAATCAAACGCTCAGACTTATTTTTACTGCATCGAACAGCCGAACTTTATTTGGGATTGGTTGAAGTAGAAAACATGAGCCAAACGTACTTTGTAATTGAACGTAATGCCATTATTGATGGAAAAGCGCAATCAAACACGGTTTTTTTTGGTAGCATCAATCACCATCCCTCTGTCTCTTTGCATTGAAGTAACAACAAGATTCCCACTCTTTTTTTTTTTTTTAATTTTGACCACCCTTGTTAAAACCAATACACAGAAAACCAACGTATACTCCAGATTCCTCACAACTAGGGGTCGGATTGGTCGGGTTGAGAGATAATTTTCAGACTAAACCGATTATTGCGGGTTAAAAAAATGACAAACTAAATTAAACCAAATCAATCATTTATTGCAGACCAAATCAGACCAAACCACTTCTAGCGGTTTGAATTGGTCGGGTTGACGGGTTGAAAGGAGATAAAAATTTTAATTCAATTATCTCAAATCGTCTTATTTTTTAGTTTAAAAATATTAATATTTTTACTTATGATATTTTCGCTTTTTAGTATACTAAAATTATAATTTTAGATATAACTATAAAAATTAAAATTTTAATAAAAATCTCAAAGTTTAAACTTAATAAACATTATTAACATACAATATAACATTATTAATATAAAATTTACATAGTAATCGGTTCGGTTTGGGTTCGGGTTGAGAATCCATTAACCCGAAACCAAATCAGACCATGGCGGGTTGGAAAAAATTCAAACCTCGACCAAACCGAACAACTAAAAAACCAATAAAAGCGGTTTGATTTAAGTTGGTTTCAGTTTAAAGTGGTCCATTTGGTTTTTTTGCTCACCCCTTACTCACAACTCCCAATACCAATCCCCCTAACCCACACACTACAACCCAGAATACCCAGTTAACAGACACTACTTTCTTCACTTTAATTAAATATAATTACCACTTTATTCTTCTCAAAACCCGTTCTCTCTCTTCGTTATTTTCCACTATATTGCAACTCAATTCTCTCTTTCAATATAGCTCCGATCTAACTCTGACTCACACTCCTATAATGTCCCACTCAACCCACAAGAGACCTGTTCTCCATCACCCTAGTCGCCGCCGCTCATGGTGCTGCTCCTTCACTACTCCGCCCCCAAGCCCAGAAAACCCATCTTCACGAATCGCCTCCAAAACTCGCACGAAACCCGCTTCTTCACTCAAACCCGCTCCCACCTCCATCCCCAACTCACCGCAAAGCTCTAAATCAAGTCTCAACTTCGTGGGCAGAATCGACCCACGCCGCATTCTCTCTCCGGGTCGGGTCTCCCCCATCGACTCTGACCCCTTCACTGAGTCATTCCAAGAGCTCGTCACCAAGTCAAACCCTGTACCCCCAAAATCAAGATCCGAGTCATTCCGAGTGAAGAACATTGTGGAGAATCCTTGTTCTTCGGGCTCCGGCTCCGAGTCAGCGAGTTGTGGGTTTGATGTGAGGTTGAATCTGAGAGGGAAAAGGGGGAATGGGTTGGTGTTAGAAATGAGTTCAGAGGTTTTAATTGAAAAGTCCGAGGTTTTGAAGGGGCTGATTGAGGAGTATGTGAAAAATTGTAAAAATGGTGGTGAGAGTAGTTCAATGAAGATGTGTAGAATTGAGGTTCCTGATGTGGAAAATGTTGGAATTTTTAAGGATACTATTGAGTTGATGTTTGAAGAGGATGTTGTTAGGAAGTTGGTAAAGATTGGTGCTTTTAGAGCTATTGATATTCTTGAGGTTAGTGTTTTGTAAAGTTATAACTTTTTTTGTTTGGTTTGTTGGTTTTTTTTATTGGTGAAGTGAATATTTTTTGGGTAAATTGTGTCATTTTTAGCAGTCTAAATTTGGAAATTTTTTACAAAAAAAAAGGTTAGTCTCATTTTCTTTTACCATGTTAATTTAAGTCGACGAAAAAGTTACTTTAATTATACTCATTGTTGTGTTGAAGAGCTACGAGAAGATAAGTACAATAAAATGTTAACGCTTTGGGATGGATTGTTTACTCATGCTTTTCGTTCTCTGTCTTATTGATGAATGCAAACTTCTGTTGGATTCTTGAGCTGAATCATGCGCGGCGAAATGTTTGTTTCTTCTGTTTGAAGCAATAAGTTTTGTTTGCTCAGTTGAAATGTTTTCAAATTTTATAATCCCTTGTAATATTTATTTAATTGGAGCTTGTTCTGATCAGATTTATGGACCTTATTTCAATTAATTTTAGTTTTTGTGTTGGTTCTTATGTTTTTTTAGACGAATTCTCTTCCTTCTATTGTTTTGTTTTCGCCTTATTTTCTGCCTCTACACCTTGTAAGTAAAATCAAATAAAGGAAAGGATAACCATGCACTCATGAAAGGAAACATTCACATTTTATGTATAGTAGCCTATTCAGAACAAGATTACTATTATGTTTCTCATGCACTTAACTTGAGAAATTTGCGTTTGTGGACCTAACACTTAAGTACCAAAAATTCCTAGGTTTCAGCTGGAATCATGTTTACTAAAGGTGTTGCATCCTGTTTGAAATATCTTGAAGCTGTTCCTTGGACCGAGGAAGAAGAAAAGAAATTGAGGCGGGTTCTTACAATGTTCAAGTTTGATGAGACAGCTAGTAAAGACATTTTAGCTAGACTTCACTTGCTCAACACACAAGATTCTCAGCAAAATTTAGCTAGACAGCTGGTTTGGTCCATCACTACCTGCACCGATGCCAATGCAAGAAATGAACTGAAGTCATTAGTCAAGGGTCTCCTATGTAAAAGCTCTGTCTATGAGAAGTACCAATCTGAACTTAATAAGGAGGATCTTTATGATGTTTCTCAATCCTGTCTACATTCACTAATCGGTCTCTTTGAGGAAGCCTCTTGCAGCATACCTCATGATAATCTGCCAGAGAAAGAAAAAGGTAAGCCTTTGATTGAACGTGTCTCCAGACAAGTTTGATAACATCAATTGGCTACTAGAAATTCTCTTTGATCGGCAAATGGGCGATGAATTTGTAGACTTATGGATAGAACAAGATGAGCTACTGAAGTTGCACAATAGTGCATCGCCAATGGTCAGATATGAGCTTAGCAGAGTTTCTGCAATTTTATTCATTGCAATTGGGACTCGGAAACTGCATTGCCGAGCTGAAGCAAGAGCGGGGCTCTTGGAGGCGTGGTTTGGGCCAATGTTATTAGATTTCGGTTGGTTGCAGAGATGCAAAAAGGGGTTGGACATTAAAGCATTGGAAGAAGCGATGGGGCAGACACTTCTTACACTTCCACTGAAGCAGCAGTATACGCTGTTTATGGAATGGTTTAGGTGTTTCTCCAAGCATGCCACTGAATGCCCGAACCTGAGCAAAGCCTTTCAGATATGGTGGCGCAGATCATTCCTTAGAGGCTCAGAAACGCATACTATGGAGAGTAGGTAAAAATGGAAGGGGCTATGTAATTTTTTAATTATTGTGGTAACATTTGGAGATGTGCTTAGTTTAAGGAATTCTGTAGTTTCTGGAACCGAATAATGTTGATTAACCATTTAGGAATATGTAATTTCTTAGAGGCACGAAATGACATTTACTTTTTTTTTTCCCTGGAGATTTGTCTTTAGCTTCGTATACTGCAAGTAGTATGGATTTTATTTTGTTGGCTTGACATAAAACTCGTACTTACTGAATTAACACTTGTATTTACTCAGAGTCGCTGGAACTTTGGGGTCAGCACGTATCACCCAGATTTTTAAGGGAAAATTACATAGATGATATCTTTTTAAAGTCTTATTATCTGTATGTCATCACAAAATTTGGATAACTAAAATGATATGCTTTCATTTAACTTCAACAATAATAGCACTTTTTTTAAATTAAAAAAAATGTCATTTTTGAAATAAAAAATAGCTCACAATTTTCTTTTAAATTGAAAAAATAAACCAGATTTATTGTGACCCCCGAAATTCAAATACCACTTACGTATTCTTCCTTCCTATAAGTGATATTTAAATTCTGGAAATCAAGTTTTATTTTTATAATATAAAATACATAAATAAATAAACAGAATAGAAAATCCCATTCAATTCAAATTCATTTATATAATCCATTTTACAAAATAGATTTATAATACAAATAACAGAATGGATGCAAAGTCATGTACAACATTATCTCTAATCCTAACCAGTGACACCACACCTCGGATATCCCTCTTCCAGTCTCCAATCTCTAAGCCAAACGTACCCCTTCTCGTTTTAACCAAATCCTGCTCAATTTTCTGCCGAGCGTTGCAGGAAATATAATTGCATAAGTCATACGACTTAGTAAGTAACATAACCCAAAATAAAAGTCAGCTTCATCTAAGATCACACATTAACAACATAATTACCTTTAACAACAATGCTAACACTAAATTCATATTCTTTCCATTCAATTCACTCAACAAAACATCATTCAAAACC
>CANYCX010947350.1:0-18973 GCA_948193385.1 Breynia disticha f. nivosa | reverse complement strand
GATTGTATCTAGTTGAGAGATTACATCTTTGTTGGTTTGAGTGAAGCCAAAAATTCAGATTGTTGTAAGAGTTCTCACTTGTCTAGAAAGTGATTGTTGTAAGAGTTTTCACTTAGCTTGAAAGTGATTGTTGTAAGAGTTCTCACTTAACTTAAAAGTGAAAGTTAGTGAAATTGTTGAAAATCCTTAGTAGAGGTGCTAAGGTAGTAGAGTAGGAAAGTTAGTTCCGAACCACTCTAAATCGTTGTGTTCTTTGTTCTTTGTTTCTTCCTAACACCAATCGTTCAATCCAAACTTCCGCATAAAAATTCGAAAAAGAGGGAAATACGATTCAACCCCCTTCTCATATTTCCTACATTTTGAATTCTAGGGAAGAGGAAAGTTTTTGGAAGAAAATCTGGAATCTCGAAATCCACCCGAAGGTGAAGAATTTTGTATGGGCTGCTATCAACGGATGTGTTCTAGTTTTGGCCAGACTAAGATTAAGGGGTCTACAACTGGACTCCACTTTGTGCACTCGTTGTGGAACGGGGGAAGAATGTATCGGTCATGTGCTTTTTGAATGTGGGGTGGTTGCTGATTGCTAGAGAATTGCACTTACAGGGATTGATCTGAACGTGCTTGGGAATGGGTCTGTAATGGAAAAACATAAACTTCTTATGAACAAAGGATGTCGAGAGCTTCATTGTAAAAACATGCTCATGCTATGGAGTATTTGGAACAACAGAAATGACTTTGTTTGGAAGGGAATTTCGAGGTCTGCTGGAGGTGTCATTCGCTATTGGGAAGACTGGAAATCATGTAGGATGAATGCTTGTGATGTTATTCCCACTGCTGCACCTCGCTCGAAAACAATGTCGCGTTGGGAACAACCAACTGAGGGCTGGCTGAAAGTTAATACCGATGCGGCGCTGGATATGGCCTCGAAGAAGACGGGTCTTATTGGTGTGGTTAGAGACCATCTGGGGATGGTTAAAGGCACTTTCTCTAAGTTGTGGTCTGGCTGCTCCGACCCACGATTGGCTGAACTTTTATGTATTCACGAAGTTTTATCTTGGATGCGCAATGTCTTTACTAGACATTTGGTAGTGGAATCGGACGCGAAAGTGGTAATCGATGATCTTATTAAAGGAGTCGAGGATAGGACTTATTATGGTTTGCTAGTTGAGGATGTTATGTTCCTGAAGAACTCATTCAGTAGTATTGTCTTTCGTTTTATTAGCAGAACTGTGAACGGGTTCGCTCATGTTCTTGCACGAGCTTCTCGTTCTGAGGCTGTTCTCGGTGGTTGGAATAATGTCGTTCCAGCTATCTTAGCTTGTAATATTGATATTGATAACGAATGATTTCCTTTCGGGTTCAAAAAAAATTGAATAAAGTAGGTGATAACAACAATACAAAAGCTTGTTTAAAGTGTTGATGCTAGGGGTGCACACGGCTCGGTTTGGGTCGTTTTTCATCAAACTGTCAACCGAACCGATGAGTTCGGTTTTTCTTTTGTGAAATCTATAGTTGAACCGTCTTTTGGATAAATCGTTCGGTTCGGTTAACCACCGGATCAGTTCGGTTTGGTTCGGTTTAATCGGTTTTGTTATAAATTCACCAAAATAATTTATTTATATTTTTCATTTATTAAATCTAACATACCATACTTGTTACAAAGCTACATATATGTATTGTATCTAATTAGTTTTGTTTGGTCTTAATAAACAAACAAAATAAATAAATAAATAAATATATATATATATATATACACACATATTTCGGTTCGGTTCGGATCGGTTTGCTTTTTCACTTTGCCAAACTGTAATCAAACCGTTCAAATCGGTTTTCTAAATTTCATATCTATATTCATCCATTTAACATCGGTTTTAATATCGGTTCGGTCGGTTTTTTGTTCACCCCTAGTTGATGCAATGTTAAGGAGGAGCTAAGAGAATATATAGATGAAACAAAGAAGAAAAGTAAATTATGATAACTTATTTCTAACCACTACCCTTACATAGCCGACAATCTTCCTCGGTACTCCACTCTCCCTCTTTTAAGAAAAAAAAAAGGAAATCAAACCTAAAGCCATCACCTTCTTCCTCCCATTTTCTCTCTTTTATAGCCTCCACCAGTATTCTAACGCCTGCTCACTTTCACGCCACCACTGCAGTCTCCTTCTCTGTCCACCACATCTTTCTCGCACCGTCGTTTCCAATTTCAAGGTAAGGACGACTCAACTTTTTACCCCTTCTTTGGTTCTTTAATGTCTTATAAATTTCCACCATTTATTTTGACAAAATAGTAACATGGCAGGTTCTTATTCACTCATCTTGTTCATGGTTCTTCTCTCCAAGACACTTTAATGAGTCTTAGGTTTCTTCTTTCCAAGGATCGACGCCCTGTTTTTCGTCAGTTTTAGTCTAACAGAAGGTAATGTGAGTGTTTTTTATGCCTTACTTTTTTGTTGTCATAACTTTGGAGTTGGTAATATCTTAAATGAAGGATTTAAGAAACCTAAAATCTTTTTTTTGCTGCAGATGGATCAAGGAAACAAAAGGTAGAAAATGTACCAATTTTTAGATGGGAATATCTTGAATGAAGGAGGAAATACTCAAAGTTCTAAATCATCTTTTACTCCAGCAACAACAGATTCTTCAAATTTTACTGAAAATGAAGGTATTTACGAACCTAAAGCTCAAAAAAATTTTAGGTCAGAAGTTTGGGAACATTTCAAAGTAATATTAGATTCAGCACTGGGGGAAGAACATTAGACAAGTTTAGGAGTTCATTAACTCCTATTATGACTGAAGTTCTTATATGCTTGCAAGATTGATTGAGAAGCTCCAATAAATCCATTAAAACTGAAGAAATACTCCAAGAGCTAGATGATAATGAATCATGTTTGTTTTTTATTTTACATTGTATATGCTTTTTTTGTCTATAATTTATGTTTAAAAAATTAAATATGTTTTTTAAATATTTCTTCAGAAGTGACAAAAGATCCAAATTATCTTCCTAGTTTGGCTGACCAATTGAACTTGGAATGAGAGTACTAAATATTGCTGCTAGTAAGGTTTGTCCCTTCTGCTATAATATTGTATCAATATGTTATAATTGATACTAATTTATTTTTTAAAAAGAAAAATATCCGATTTCTGTACCGATCCGGATTTGTTTGTACCAAACCGAATTTCCCAAATATCCGAACTGTTTTGTACCGAAAATTGGTACAAGACGGGACAGAGATTTTATTTTAACAAAACAAAATAGATCCTTCAAAATTAAAATCCCCGAAGTTTGGGACAGGACAAAGATTTTCATATCCCCAATCCGAACTGTACCGTGAGCAGCCTTAGGATTTTTAGGGTTAGACTACTTGTGGTCATTGTCTAAAATACCCCTGTCAATGTACTCTTATTATCTGTTACCCAATTGTCTTCCCTCTAAAATTTTCGTAACCTTTTGTCGCATGATAAATCGTATACTTATATTTATTTAATTAATTTAATCTATGAAAAATTGTATTTTCATTGATTTAATTTAAATTAAAAATATTCTTAATTTAAATAAATCCTCTTGCAGAAAAATTTGATTTTCCTTTAATATTCCTCCTCTAAATTTTAAATTTCAAATTTTAAAATTTTTGGGGCATTACAGTTCTAACTTAATATATGCTAAATTATTATGTTGTTTGTAATTTTTTAAATATTAACTTATATATAAATTTTTTATCGTTTTAAGATAAATATCAACTTGTTGTGAACTGTATACAAATTTTATCTATTCCAGAACAGAGATATATTTGCAATTTAATAAGTAAAAGTAAAAAAAACCTTAATAGTGATAACTTGCAAATAAAAAGAAAAAAAAGGTATATATGAAATCAACCCTTTGAATGAAGTCCTACCAAGCCCTTTTTTACTGTGGTTGAATTGATTTTTTTCATTATTTTTAGGAAGAAATAATTCTTTTTTATTTTGAAGTATGAATCCATTTTTCTGTTTATTTTCAATTAAATTCTTTTTGAGTTAGAGTTTCTTTTTTATTTATTTTTCTAGTTTATTGTTGATTATTTTTTTATTTTTAATACTTTTTAGTTGTTTTGAGTACTCTATTAGTTTACTTTATTTTATTTTAATTTTAATGTTTGTAATATTTTTTTATGTAATTTATTTATTGTTTGAATATTTTAATTTTTTGTTTATTTTAACTTTTTTGTCATATAAATATAATTTTACAATTAAAATATGGGATAAATATGCAAATTTTTGATAAGGTAGATAAAAATAAAATACTACATTTATAGTGTGTAATTGTGCATGCCCCGTTTGGTGAGATGTTAATTCTACTTGGCTTGTTAGTTAGTTTGTAAATGAAAAAGTCATAGTAGTAAACAATATTGATGTATTTGTGAAAAAATCACACGACTTAGTTAGACGGATAAAGTTCAAGTGATTTGTTATTATTTTAGAGTGCATAAATGCAATGATAAACAAAGGTGTAAAAAGATATACTGCCAAAAAGATAAAGTATATAAACAGAGTATATTAATAGAGATCAAAAGAGCCTAGAATACAATAAATGATGTTAATGAAATAAAGATATCGAGATATGTGTGTATGTATATGTGAATAGAATATGGTGAAAGAGAATATGTATAGAGATCTTATCATAAATATAAGGTTATGATATAGTATACAAATATATCAGTTGATATATTAAAAGTTTGAATTAATAAAGATGTAGATTAAACTAAAAGTATGCAATTAAATAGAGAAAGATTAAAAAGGTAGCAATGATAACAACTTTAGATGTTTGCAATGATAAGTTAGGAGATAGTTAATACTCCTAAAACTAACTTAGTAAAATTAGATTGAAAAGAAAGTATAGCATAATCATATAGAGTGAATATTATATAAGTTAGAGAAAGTAATGTTATTGAATGTTTATAAATATAGAATTTAAGATATATGAACCAGAATATCAATGGCTACAGTTAACAATGGTAGAAATTGAATTTTTAATTCATATAGAGACTAAAATGATTAGAATGTATAAAAGATTTAAATCTTTATAAAATAGTACATAGTACATAATTTGATAAAAAAACAGAGAAGAGTAATTCTGGTATGTGGAGAACACATAAAGAGAATTTAAGACAAAAAGATACAAAAGAATTGATAGAAATAGTATACTATTAAATGAATTTGATGTTTACACTGAAAGGAATTACTATTAGAGCAAAAAAAATAAAATTGAATGCTATAAGAATTAAAGTAAAGGGACAAATGATGGAATATAGATGAATAAATTGGAAAAATTACAGGAATACACAAATTTGTGTTTAAAATGTTAGGAATGCCAGCTAAGTTTGTTCGTTTCTGTTAATGCCAGTTAAAGTTTTGAAAATATGAAAATGCCCGATTTTGAGTTTGCAATTGTAAAAATGCCAGGGTATGTTTAGTGTTCATCGTTGTTCATTATTGTTCATATGTCGAGAGAACAAAAGCGACATTTTTGTATTTTAGAACATGAAATCTGACATTCATATAATTGTGAACTAGAATCTTGTCAATTAACAAAAATGAACAAAAATGAACAAAATACACTGACATTCATATCATTCTAAACTCAAAATATAGTAGTTTGTATAATTGTCTGGAACAAATTATGAAATGAAAAGGTAGTATAGATATTTTAAAAGGAGTGTGTGTGTGTTTATATATATATAAAGAATGAATCACAATAATTTAGAAAGTTAATAGAGTGGATACTAGAAATAAATAATGTAATAGAGAAAAGAACATATAGAATGGAATAAAAAACAAAGGTATTTAAAGGATTTAGATTATGAAAGAGAAAAAAAAGGAAATACTAGAGAAAATACAAGATGAGTAGAAGAGTTACTAGAGTAAGCAGTGAGATATAATGAACGTTTTAGTAAAAGGATAATATAATAATGAGGAAATTTAAAGTAAAGATTAAATAAACATGGATTGCTACATTGATATAAATTAACTTTATAATATATCATTAAAATAAAAAATACATAAACAACATAAAATAATTGAATTACGTACATGTGGAATTTAGTGAAAGTTATAGTAAATTAAAAGTAATAGAAAGAACAAAAGAAAGAAGAAAGAACAAAATTCCTACAGTATTACATTCAAAAAAATTTGAAAGCAAAATTTCTCAATTAAGAGATAACAAACAAATTTTGACGACAGAATTCATAAAGTAGGGGAGATTTGTCAAATCTCTAACCTAGAGATCTACAAACTAAGAAAAATCTAAGATGCATTGCATAAAAATGCATAATATTTTAGCATGATTAGTTAGTTTTATTTAATAATTATTCTAGTTAGAGAAAAAGAAACAAAATAAAAAAAGTTAAAATTGCTTAAATTAAGAGAGAAAAAGAGATCTAAAAATAACTAGAGGGGTGTATTGTTATATAACACAGGTTTCTTCATGGGTGTACTGAATGAAAATGAAGTTAAATGACAAAAGTGAATAATAAAATCGATAAAGCATACTCGAATGTAAAATCTTTATATTAGAGACTAGAAAATCAGATAAATCAACGTACATTGCATTCATAAGTATATTATTAAGGAGATGTATAAAATTTGCATTCATTATCATTTGATTTATTGAGATAATTAAGAAAAAAAAAAGGAGAGAAAGGTTAGAGTTAAGGTTAAAAGACCAAAAGTAAATAATGAAGGAAAAGTTAGCAAATTGCAAAACAAATGCTTATAAATAGGCAAAATCTTCCCATTTTCTTATTCACCGACAAAATACACATCTTTAAAAATCCTATAGCCACTTCCAAAATCCTCTCAAGTTCATCATACATCATAATCAAGCTCTTTCCATAGGATTTAATCAAGAATTAACCCGAAAACAAGAATTAAACAAAGTAACGTCCTAAACTCAAAATTCTAACTTTTTAACATTGAATGTATAGAGTTTTAAAAATACTTCTGGAGAGTTTCATGAGATGAAATTTTTATGCCTAGAGACTAGGTTTGTTTTAGAATTAATAAAACTAAAGGAAGTGTCAATAAATACAGATTAAAATATAAAAAATGTTACAGTTAAAATGTCCATAAGTAAAAATACATATCATTGCATTTATTGAAATTATTGCATAGTATAATTTGTTGAGATGCATTGAAATTGGATATAGGATTGTAGAAAAAGGCTAAGAGAAGGAGAATTAGCATGATAAAAAGATTATCAATTGTCAAGAACGTGGGTACACTACCTGAGTTTAAATCCAAGATTTTATACTGATAATTTCTTTAAATACTTATTATATGTGACATGGATTGAATGGTTTATATGCTTATATGTATGGCTGACTATATTGGATATGAATATTGCTTAGAATGTGAGATGATTGATGTGGAATGAAGTGGTTGCACCATTGCCACTACTAACTATAGTCGATGTGTTAATGTGATTGATGTACAATTTTTGTGCATGTTTGTTTATATGCTTAGAGTATGAATATATTCACATGTTTAGATATTAAAATGATTAAATAACTACATAGACAGAGAATATGAAATGGAGAGGTATGAAAATACCAAAGAGAATGATCAGAATCCAACTTTTATTGTTGAATGATGTTGTGTGTATTCATATAGTATGAAATTTAACAGCGGACACGTGACTACCTGTAAGGATCTAAAGTTAAGAGATGTTCATATCCTAAAGACTATTAAAGATCAAAAGATCATAGAGAGACCTACGAGTCTAGAGAGACCTACATCTCTAAAGTGCAAAGGAAAATCCTGTGTAAGATCCAAGTAAGGATAGTCACAACAAAGAAAATAAAAACATGAATATAGCATGACATGCATGTATTAAATGTTTAATAGTAAATTTGATATATTATACATGATGAAGTGATTGTAATAATTACTAGAGCAACTGACATATGTTCAATAGCAAAGGTATAATGGCAATGAAAATTGTATGATTCAATGAGTGTATATGCGTATGAGAATTTCTAATTGCAGGTGAAAATAACAATCAACAGAGGTATGCTATTCTATGTACTACATTAGAGGTAAACATAAGTACTCGCGTATCAAGTAAGAGTTTAAGGTAAGAAATTGAAAATAGTGAATTCATATGGAATACAATAAAGATAAATGACAAAAGAAGATAACAAAGTATGAATTTAAAAGAAAACAAAAACATATAATTATAATAGGTAAACTATCAAGTTATTATAGAGAACGAAGATCAATTGGGTATATTTATAAAAGTAAAGAACAAAGAAGTTAGAGTACAGAGCTAATATAAAGATTGAAAGATTAATAAAAAATAAAAGATGTAAAAATGGAATGATACCATAAGATTTAAACTTAGATTTTATTTTAGTTAACTTTAAAAGGGTATTATATTCAATGAGTTAGCGACTCACTAAATTGCTTTTGGTTTCAGGGCAAATAAAAAAATATCTTAAGGGAACAACTAGCTGAAGCTTCGAGGATCTTCTATCCCTCTCAAATTTACACTTTTATTAATACTTTCATAAATATTAAGGTCATATTATTGTGAAATATTGAAGTTGAGATGTTCATTAATTGGTTGTATCATTAGGGCATTTTTTACGGATCAAATAATGTTAAGTATAATATGTGTACAAAAGATTATTTTCAATTAGTTTAATAAATAAAGTGAACAGATGCCAAAGATTAATTAATAAATGCTAATAGAATGTTAAAAGATGTAAATGATGAAAAATTATTTACATATAGTGGTCTTTAATAATAATTAAATAAGAGATTAAAAATAGTTAAATTATAATAATTAGATATAAAGAGATAATAGATTAGGATATTTTATAATCATTCTCATAATGGTTCTTATATGTTATCTTAAGACCTAAAGCCTCTATGTAACTTAGGTGGATTTTGATACGCTTTTACATAGGCAACATGATCTATAACTAGACCGAAAATACGGATATGATTGAGTATATTACAATCAATGTTAGAGGACTATGAAGAAGTGAAAGGGTTTGCCACTCTCAAAAGAGAGATGATATCATTAGTCACTTGATATATAATCTGTAATATGTGTGAAATATTAAAGTTGAGATGTTCATTAATTGGTTGTATCATTAGGGACATCTTTTGTGTCTTACATCCATATTTTTAAAAGGAAGTATAAAAGACTCGAGTTTTTGAAGAGAGAGACAAGAGACTACATTTCAAAGCTTTTATTATGCAAAATAAAATTATCTCAAGCTCTCAACCTATCATGCTCTCTGATTTGTCATATCTATATCAACAACATCAACTCTCATTCATATATCATCATATAATATCAACAAACTTTTGTTAAACTCTACATAATAAATTTGTCATACGTGTGCTTAAATTTGTAATTTGTTGTTGTGATGCCCTTACGAGGTCAAGTGTAACGCTCGACCAAAGTTTTGTGATTTGAGATCACCCCTACCAGATTTGGGATTTTGGTGACGTGGTCACATAGATAATTTGTTTAACTCTTCTATAAGATGACAATCTCTGGTATTAGAAACTCGTTTAGGATAGGTCAATGGAGTTCGTACAGTGGCTTGTTGACTCATAATTTGTTAGTCCTTAGCTTTGATACATTCAAGCATAAGTAATCATATGAGTGCATGATCTTTGAAAGTATTTTGAAAATTTTGAAATATATTTAGTACTTGTGTGTACTAGTAGTACTACTACTGTGTGGTATTTCAAAAGAAAAATATTTTTAAAACCAATTGTGTGAGGGGACCTAAGTCATCTGAAGTGTTGTCCCTCACTAAAGATTCACTCTCAACATTTATGTGGTTATAGGTAGCAACTTTCCTATGACACCCTAAATTAATTATCTAGTTAATCATGTAATTAAAATTTTAATTAACTTATAAAATTGAATATTTTAAAAACTTTTTGTATAGTAATATATTTTTACTGTTTATATTATTTATCTGTTATTTAGTTTTTAATTATAAATCATTTTAATACATATAGCATACAACATGGCATCTAACACAACCTAGAACACAACCTGTATTAGTGTAACACGTCCCTTTAGTAAGTCCTTGTGTTATACTACCATGCCCCCCATTCACATTCAACATAGTGCCCATGTTAATTAAGCAAGGCTCGTGTGAATCTAGCTGTATTTATAAATAACCCTGAAGTAAACCTGAAATCAACCAAACTTATACCCTATTTCATTACCATTACGAAAGATCAAACACACTATAATATCATATCATCAACAACCAACATTCCATTATATCACAAACCTAAACTCATACCTCCTAAATGTAAACATATACTACATAAGTAATCATCTAATAATAATACAATATACTATCACACATATCATACAAAAATATGCATATACATATATGTACATATGAAAGATATGTCTAGAGTGAAAAGAAAGAGTGTGGAGGATCGAAAGATGACTCACCTGCTATTAAATTCTAAGGAATCGCTCCTTATTAGTGGTGTAAATCGGTTCAGAATTGTCAATTCCAGTTTAATACTGGTGGTTCACGGTTCAAAGAACACTTGAACTAGAATTGGGTTTAGTCAGTTTGGGGAGGTTTAGTTCCAGCTTCAGTTCTAATTCTGAACCACCAATTCCAATTCTAGTTCGACGGCTCAAGTTCCTTTTTCCTTTAAAAATTAACCGAACCGCCAATTCGGAACTGTAAACCATCAGTTCACGGTTCAAAGTTTTATGGAATCAGAATTGGACATGGCAGGTTTTGCCAGTTCTTTTGGTTCTGGTTATAGTTCCGGTTTGGCAGTTCTGATTCAAATTTTACACCTCTACTCCTAACTATCTATTTGAACCTGAAACCAAAAATTACACATTTTTATGAGTTACAAACTCAGTGAGTAATCATTCTATTTAATAACTTATAATTCATTTATCAATATACTTACAAAACATTCATAATATCAATTTCCTTATATACCTTCATAATCTTAATCCCTATGATCATATATATATGTAGTCATAATAATCACATGTAATCAATCAAATAACATTTATCTTCGTGTAATCCTTTACTACTCGTTCTTCTTTCTTACTTGTTGTCCTCTCCTACTTGTTCTCCTTTCTTACTCGTTCTCCAGATTGATAAATCTTTAACTCTGCCATAATCACAAACTCCACCAAACAATATGCAACTCATATATTATCATATTAATAAACATTATTGATATGCATTCAATCTCATAGATGTATAATTAAATCACGCATCTTATGTACTTGTCTGATATCAATCATATCAATTCATTCGTTCATTTTCCATATCGATTCATTCATTCTTTTTCCGCATACATATATATAAAATTTATAACATATAAACATTCTATAATTAATAGTATATATAAGTGAGTTAGATTACTCACCTAGCTAACTGAAATACTCGGAGTTTCTCGGGCTGTGGTCCTGATTTGGTCATCTAATGTTTCGTCTTATACATAATAAACAATAACATACAACACATTATACTTATCTATATAATTCATACTCAATATCTTGCTTCTAATATGTTGACATATGATTCTTTCTTTCGTAATTTCCATTTTTGATTTCTCCAAACAATCCTGATCACATTTCAATTAATCTCTTAAAAATTTTCAAGTAAAATTGTAGATTTTTAACTATTAACTTACCTTTTTAATCATTGAATCTTCCTTCCTAAAGTCCTTCTTTGTTTTCCTTTGATTGGAATGAATAGAAGATTGAAAGAGTAAGGTCGATGAAGGTTTTGTGAGATTTTAAAAGGATTTTGGTGGTTATTTCATGTTTTGAAGAAAATAAGAGGTAGCTGCTTGCTTTTATTTAAAAATTATGCCACCTCCTACTTTGATTCTTTCAAGTTTATGAAAATTCACCAGCTCGACACAATCGTGTTGATTTCAACATGGCTTGTACTGACCCACATGATCACTATGGTAATCAACACGAACTCTGTGCTCATATTTTTCTGAAAACACGGCCACCGTAGAAACTAATACGGTCGTACTCATAATTTTTTGAGTTTGTGTGTATGAGTTCCTAAGTGTGAATTATTCTGTTTCCTGGGAATAGAAAGTCAGAACAGGCTGGGGAACGACATCGACAAACCATTCTCCAAGCTGTTCCACCCCTAGAGTCATTCTAGAGAGTTAGAATGGGCAGGGGAACGACCTATGGAAATCATTCCCCAAGCTGTTCTAAATGAAAAACATTCCAGAGAGGGAGAACGGCCAGGAGTACGGCCTATACAGGTCATTCCCCAGGCCGTTCCCATGTATTTTTCTGCTTAAAAATATTTAAGTTTAGGGCGAACGACGATTAACAACTGACCTTATATGAGCTATTTGGCATAACTAGGATGTATGGCCTAAATCGTGGATAATGAACTAATGACTATTGAATTTAGTTAACCATGGATGAATTCCCTATCCTAACGATATAAAACACCGAACACACTTTACCAACGAAGTACTTAAGCATTAACTACTTTGGTACGTGTGATTGTAGGTGTACTTACTGGGTATTTTATACTCACGTGCATGTTTGTTTATGATGACTGAGCAGAGTGACAGGAGAGGCGATGGGACATTCTTTTGGGCGGGCTCAGAGGTGATACAATTGCTGTTAGGTTGGCACCTAGCTTGAGTATTGAGGGTTTATGTTATGCCCACTTTTATACACCTATACAAACCTTAGTATAAAAATGTCTTACATGCATGCCTTGTATTTTATTGTCCATGCTTCTGCATACTTTCATAATTTGTCTCATTTTGTATACGACCGAACTTGATCCACTGATTTCAAATGATATATATATATAGTATGATGTTCCCTTTGATCGTATGTGTTTTTCAACAAAATGGTGGCCCAAAATCATTAATTATTTGAAAATGAACTTTGCAAATTCGAGCGTCACATATAGTGGTATCAGAGCAAGGATTAGATTTCCTGTGGACTATGCCATAAAACTTTTTTCTTGCATCATATTTTGAAAAAACTAAAGTGGGGTAATGTTGTTGTGTTAAGGATGGAGCCTTTAGATAATGTATCACACAAGACTGTAGAGTCCCAAGAGTCTGTGCAGGGGGAGGGATTAGCTCTCGAACACGGAGCTCAACCTACACAGGGTGCCATTCCACCACTCAACCCTATTTATGCCAAATTCTTCCAGACTATGATGCAACAGATGTAGGGCAGGCAGGGAGGTCGACAGAGAGATGGTATTGATCGTAATTCTGAGGAGGTGCACAAGCAAAGCGCCAAACCATTTGAGGGGACTATAGACCCGCTGAGGTTGAGGATTAGCTCCGACACACAGAGCGAATCCTTAACTGAATGAGGTGCTCGCTGGAGTAAAAGCTGAGATATGCTACCTTCTTGCTGGAAAAGGGAGTGTGAGATTGGTGGGGGGCAGTACCAGTGAGCCAGAATGACCCTCCCACCCTGACTTGGAGTGATTTTCAGAGGGAGTTCCCAGAGAAGTACACCCCTCCTTTCTACAGAAATAGGAACACCCTTCCTTTCTACAAAAATAGGAAGAAGATTGAGTATTTAGATTTCAAGTAGAAATACCTCACCGTTGCAGAGTATGAGGCACAGTTCACCCTACTCTCCAGTATCTGGCAGAGGATGTTACGGTGGATGCTCAGAGGAGGGAACAATTTGAGAGGGGGTTGCGGTTCAATATCCGCACCCCGATTATAATGAAGCAGCCTACCTATCAGACACTTTTGGAGACTGCACTTTGAGCAGAGGAGCTTTTGGCCGAGGAGGGCTGTAGGGATGGCAAGCTCTAGAAGTATCTAGTGGTTTCAGTGCCACTGGAGGATCAAAGAAGAACGATCCCAAACCTCTTAGGAGTACAGGTGGAGGAAGTAGTCGTCAAAAGAGCGATTCTGGGAGCGGGGGGAGTCATACCTTCAGATCTCATACCTCAGTACAGCAGAGTGCCGAAGGTTACACTAGTGGAGACACCCGACAGTTATGCTACTATTGCAACCAGCCTGGTCACCAGACCAAGTGTGTTATCAGAGGATCAGGGATCAGGAGAGAGCTATTTTGGGGCAGAACAGTGTTGGAGATAACAGAGCTACCACTACTACTAACGGAGGCCGAGGTAGAAGTAGGAGTGTTGCTAGCACCACCTCCAAGGGCAGAAGAGCTTCACAGTCAGAGACTCCACCTCAGGCATGTGTCTATGTCGTGACACGAGATAAGGCAGCACCCAACCCGACGTTATCACTAGTATGATCACTATTTCTTCTCACAGTGCATTAGTTTGATGGACCTTCGTTCTATGTGTTCTTTTGTTAGCAAGGTGTTGGTAGAGGAGATCAGGAGTAGAGTGTCACCTTTAGGCTACGTAGTAGCAATCTCTATGCCAATCGGGGGCACTGTACTAGTGAGAGAGGTAGTGAGAGATTGTGAGCTGTAGATAGGCGAGGTAAAAAGAAGATAGGGGTACTGGTTGTGGAGGTTATGAGAGATTATCCAGAGGTATTTTTGGACTAATTATTGGGTTTACTGCCATAAAGGGAGGTGGATTTTAAGATTGAGACAATGCCAGGAGCATTGCCAATCTCAATAGCACTGTATATAATGGCAGTAGTGGAATTGCAAGAACTAAAGAGGCAGTTAGAAGAGCATCTGGAGAAAGGTTTTATCTGGCTAAGTTTATCGCTGTGGGACGCGCCGATACTTTTTATGAAGAAGAAAGATGTGAGTATGAGACTTTGTATTGATTATCAGCAATTGAATAAGCCGATCGTGAAGAAAATATACCCACTACCAAGGATTGATGATTTGATAGACTAGTTGAGAGGGGCGTGAGTCTTCTCTAAGTTTGAATTAAGATTGGGGTATTGGCTATTGCGAGTAGAGGAGAGCTCTATTCCTAAGACTGCGTTTAGGACTCGATACAGTAACTTTGAGTTTATGGTGATGCCGTTTGGGTTGAGTAACACATCTGCAGGCTTTATAGCTTTGATGAACAAGTTGTTTCAGCTGTATCTAGATCAGTTTATGGTAGTGTTTATTGATGATGTGTTGGTATATTCTAGATATAGGGAGGAGCATGATAGGCACCTCTGGATTGTATTGGAGCTGTTGAAGGAGAAAGAGTTGTACACTAATTTTGAAAAGTGTGAATTCTGGATGAGCGAGGTGGTTTTTCTAAGCCACGTGATTTTTGCCTAGGGTGTCAAGCCAAATCAGAGTAAGATAAAGGCTGTTCAGGAGTGAGAGGCTCCCAAGAATGTGACTAAGATGCGTAGCTTTCTGGGTTTAGTAGGTTACTACTGGCGATTTATAGAGGATTTTTTGAGACTGGCTAGGCCAATGACAGACCTACTAAAGAAGAATACCCCGTTCATTTGGAATGAACATTGTGAGGAGAGCTTCCAAGAGTTGAAAAGGAGATTAGTGGAGGCTCAAGTGTTGATGTTACCGACTGAGGGCAGAGGATTTGTGGTTTACACGGATTCTTCAAAGGAAGGATTAGGTGGGGTTCTAATTCAGAACGAATGGGTGATTGCCTATACATCACGGCAGCTATGAGCGTATAAGGCTAATTACCCCATACACGATCTGGAGTTGGTAGTGATAACCACTCTTTGAAAGTGTGGAGGCACTACTTATACATTGAGACTTTCTAGATTTTCACCAACCACAAGAGTCTCAAGTATATCACCACGCAGTGAGAGTTGAACTTAAGAAAGTAGAGGTGGATTGAGCTGCCAAAGGATTATGATTGCATGATAGATTAACACCCTGACAAGGCGAATGTGGTCACCAATACTTTGAGCCTAAAAGGGAGAGAGGATGCAGATTTAGTGACTTATCGAGTGGAATCCTTATTTGTCATGCAGGAGCTGAGGGTACAGTTGGATATGATTGAGGGAGAGATATTGGCTAATATACCAGTAAGACCCCGTATGAGAGAGCTGATTTTTGAGAGACAGAAAGACGAGCACTTAATGAAAATTAAGAAGAAAGTGGAAAGGGGGAAAGAAACTACACTGTACCGGCTAAACGAGGATGGGGTGTTGTACTATAGGGGACAGTTATACGTCCAGATATAGAAAAGATTAAGGAGAGGCTGATGGAGAAGGCTCACTCCTCACCATACTCGGTATATCCTATAATACCAAGATGTACTGAGATATGAGAGATATGTACTGGTGGGTTAATATCAAGCGTTAGATTGCAGAGTTTGTAGCTCGGTGTCTGCCTTGTTAGCAAATCAAGGCAGAACATCAAACTCTAGTAGGGAAGTTGAGACTGCTAGAGATACAAGAGTGGAAATGTGGGAAGATAAAGATGGCTTTCATTGTCAGTTTATCGAGGACTTCTGGTAGCATGACGAAGTTTGGGTGGTAGTTGACCGACTTACTAAGTCGGCACTTTTTTGGCTATTTGGCAGGACGACACTTTGGATAAGCTTGTAAGCTTATATATTTTAAAAATGGTTAGGCTTTATGGAGTGCCTATGTCGATTGTGTCAGATCGTGATTCTAGGTTCACTTTGAAGTTTTAGAGGAGTCTACAAGATGCTATGGGTACTAAGTTGTGATTCAGCACTGTATTCCATCCTCAGATCGACAGACAGTCAGAGAGGATGATCTGGATAGTGGAGGATATAATGAGGGTGTGTGTACTGGAGTTTGGAGGTAACTGGAAGGACCACTTACCTTTGATTGAATTTGCATATAATAACATATTTCATTCTAGTATTGGGATGGCGTCATATGAGGCTTTGTATGGGAGGCGATGCAGGAGCCTAACTTATTGGGACATGGTGGGTCTGTGACATATTGAGGGACCTGAGTTGGTTTAGTAGAAAAGAGATGCATGCAGGAAGCTTAGGATTGCCAGAAGAGTTATTTTGATCGGCAACACCAAGAGATTGAGTACGAGGTCGAAGATAGGGTGTTCCTTCGAGTCTCACCCTAGAGAGGAGTGATTCGGTTTAGGCAGAGAGGGAAGCTAAGTCTGAGGTACGTAGGTCCATACGAGATCATAGAGAGGTTGGACCACTTGTTTATCGATTCCAATTACTAGTAGAGTTATCTCAACTCCACAACGTCTTCCACGTGTCGATGTTGAGAAGATATAGACCCGACCCAAGCCATGTATTGAGAGAGGCCGAGTTGGAGATCGCAGAGGATCTCACTTACGAGGAGGAATCGATGAAGATCTTAGATCGACAAGTCTGATAGCTACGAAATCACAAGATTTCGATGGTTAAGGTGAAGTGGAGCTTCTATTCATCTAAAGAAGCTACCTGGGAAGTGGAGAGCGATATGCAGGAGAGGTATTCACATCTCTTCCTAGAGAATTCATGATTTGAGGTATGTACTCAGGACTTGTACTGTGAGTTGTTGAGTGTTAAGAACCTAGACTAGTAAATTTTGGGGACAAAATTTCTTAAGGGGGAGAGCTGTAACGCCCCAAAAAATGTAACATAAATCTTAGCAAAAAACTGGCAGGGCAGTGGCCTCGAACGACCAAGGGAATGACATTGGTAAACCGTTCCCATGGCAGTTCTCACCTGCTGAAATGTGTGACAAAGGGATGCTGGATCATGCCTCGAACAGCGACCCAAACGGTTTGGGTAGGTCGTTCTCAAGGCCATTCTATTTGGCAGGAATTCGAAAATAGATGCGTATTTTATGACAAGAGAGAGAGAATATTATTTGAAATCCCAAAAAGTTTCCAGTCGATTTCTCTCGCCTCTAAACCCTAAAAACACCTTCGCAACCTTTTCCAAACCTTAAAACCTTACTTCTCACACATAAAGATTCGTAGGTTTCATTGAGGAAAACAACCTAGGCGAGCTCTAGGGTTTCTAATCGAATTTCAGCGAGGTAAGTTCCAACATTTATGAAATTATGTGAAATAGAGTGAGTTTTGTGTAGGGTTTCATGGAGTTTGTATGACTATTCGTAATGGCGTATGTGTTTAGCTTTGTATTGTGAAAATGGTGAGAGATGGGAGATTCTAGGGTTTTGGTAATTTGGGATTTTGAGGAAATGAGCATTTGAATGTGAAACGTAGCTTAGATACGTGTTTAATATGGAAAATGTAGGTCGTTTTGTGTAGGAAGTAGTGTTAAGAACCCAGAGCAAAATTGAGCCGAGGACCGACTTCGTGGGTTTGAGTTAAGTGCACTGAATCCACACTTACCATTGTATGTCTTGCTTTTCTACGGTTAACTATATGTGATTTAATTCATATATGTTGGAAATGCTAGAGTAAAATATCATAATATGGACTTGAATGATGTGATTGTTGTTGTGAACTATGTTAATCATGCATGTTTTGAGTTTATGTTTGATTGTGATGAAGAATATGTTGATTGTGTGATGTGTTGATGTTGTATTATTGTTATGGAAAAATGTGTAAAGGAAATTGAGAAAATTGTATATGGTATTTTTGTGGCTTATCGATGTGATAATTGTTTGTGGTTATAAATTCTTGTGGGAAAGGTTGATTGAATTGTTTAGAGTATGTGATTATGGACAAAAGGGAAGCATGTTGAATTTATAGTTCTTTTGCAATTTTATGCGTATGGCATATTTGATATGAAAATGATGAATGTAGTGAATTGTGCATTCATGACATGATGGCATTACATGAGCATGTGTGACATTTTCATGATGAGATAAAAAGGATATTGTGACGCCCAAATTTGATCAACATTTTTATATATTTTATTCTTTTTCATCAATAAATGATAATCAAATTTGGAAATCATTTTTATTTATAGATAATATAAATTTTTATTTAAGAACAATCTTTTTATACATATACCATTTTAAGTTATGTCATTTTCCTTATTTAAATGGAAACTATTTATAGAGTTTAAAATATGAAGAATTTTAATAAATGAGATTTTCAACTAAATAAATTATATAAGAAAAGAAATTCATTTAATCTT
>CANYCX010946585.1:0-14288 GCA_948193385.1 Breynia disticha f. nivosa | reverse complement strand
ACTTACGATGAAATCAAAGATAATGAATTAAGTTTTATGTGCTTAAAACCTTGAGATCATAATGAGATGAATGTGATAAAATGAGTAGATAGTAGGTTACAAGAGAATCATATTCCTTAAGGAATATAGATTTCCCTGTGCCACTTTCTGAGCTTTCTCGATCACTAGGACGATTGTTTAAAATGCGCAAGTCGTTGAGAGTTTGCCAGTGGACGGGAGTTTACAGTGATCTTGCACCAGACTTGCTGACGTCAGAGGTGGAGCTCCATTATCATTTGTGTACTGTTTTCAGATTGAGGATTTGAACTTATTGAAATATGTAATAAGTGTGTTTGGATTTATTTTTAAACGTTTTATTTGCTTCTGCTGAAATTTCTAAACTTAGATTATGTTTTATATTGTTGATTTTGATTTGGGGCCCGAGTATGTTTTTACAAAAAATTGTATCTCCTCTAATCTATGTTTGATTTAACTATGATATTATCATTATTTTATAATTATTCTATAATAACGTTAATTAAATTAAAAACGAGATTTTATTTTTGGGGTTCACAATAATAATAATTTTGTTGGAGTTATTATAATCTTGCAATTGGCCAAAATTAGGTTCTTTAATGGTGCGCAATTTGTACCAATTGTTTTTATTTATGAAATATTGATTAATATATATAACTATCAAAATTTTCAGGTAATTTTTCTACATCTGAAATACTGCTCAAAACTATACATCAATGCCAATTTGAAAGAAGTTAGTGAATTTTTGAAAAGGTACGTAATATTTTGTCAATTATATAAAATTGTCTATTTTACTTGGTGCATTTTGTTTTTAATTTTTGATATTTTTTATTTAGTTTGCTGACGGAGAAAGCAATTTCAAGTGAACTTAGTTATTTTTCTTTGAGAAGTTATTCAATGATAGAGGATATGCTTCAAATTACTCCATGAAAAAAATTGAAGATATTACAATAACAGAAAAGGTAATTTTAGTGTTTATTTTTCACAATTGTTAATATATCAAATATTTTTAAAGATTTTATTGAATATAACTTTTTTAATTACAATTTTTAGGAGTATTTTTGTGTGGTTTTGGCATCTACTTCACATTTTGAGAATGTGAACAATTGGTATTTTAATTCTTATACTTCATGTTTGAAGAAAGTAGAACCTGATTCTTCTCAATACCGGTGTGAGGAGTATTATAAATTCTACAAAACAACTATTCCAAGGTACTTTGTATTATATCTAATTAATTTATTTTGCTATAAATTCAATTAATTCAATTTATTATTATTATTTCTTCAATATACATTTAGGTTTAGACTTCAAGTTCGTGTTGTGGATGACACCTCTAGTGCTTCATTTGTAATATTTGATGATATTATTCAAAATGTTATTGAAAAATCGGTTTCAAATCTCTTGGACAGAATTAATAAGGTAAGAATATTGTCTCATTAAAATTATGATTAATTTTTTTCTTTTTAGAAGCTTGAATTTTTTACATCTAATATGACTAATTTCATTTTAATTCTTAATTCGCTTTTAAGGATGGTGATACTTGATCCTTTTCAGAGGAACTGAATGTACTTTTAGAACGAAAATTTCTCTTCAAGATTTGGGTTTTTGATAATGGAAATTTCTTAACATTTCGAGTTTCTAGAATGACTGATGACCTAATATACTTGAAAAAATATTTGTTGACATTGAGGAAACACAGGTAATTTTTTTAGTTGTGCATTCTTAATATTTTTATATTTTTGCAATTAATTCAATTATCAATTTTTGAAAACAAGAGTCAATAGCAGATTTTGGAGTTGATATTCATTAGTTTCAAACTCAGAAAAATATATGAAGGCGAAGATGAAGTTGAGCTAATAGATTCCAATGTTGGTTAAATAGCTACTAAGAAAAAAATAAGATCGAGAAGTTTGATTAATCAAGATGTTATAATTAAACCTAGAAGTGTTTTTTGTGTCTGGATTTATATTTATATCATATTAAGACAATATTTTTATTTTCATCGTAATAAGGAAATATTTATTTAGTGTCTGGATTTACTTTTGTTCAAATGAAAAGCGGACAACCCACAGGCTTAACAAAGATTAGTGGATAATCTTGCAGAAAGGCATACTCAAGTAGGAGAGGAGATCGAACACTTAGATGAAAAAATTTGGGAATCCTATCAAAATGGATCAAATAACTTGGGGTTACGACTTAATTACTAAAGTCTCTTATTATAGAAAAAGAATTTCCCTCTTGTTTCTCTTTAGTTATTATCATTCTTAATTGGCAAAGCAAAAAAGAAAAGAGAATTCACCAAAAATGGGCTTGTCGGAAATTGGAGTTGGAAATGGAAAGTCGGGCCTCTACTTTTATGAATAAGTAAACCTATGTATTATCAGAAAATTATGCAAAATACATAATAACATATTTGTATTTTTGAAAATGCTATAAGGTATGTTTGTTCATTTCTGTTTATGTCAGTTTAAGTTTTGAAATTATGAAAATGATAAGTTTGATAATTTCAATTTTTAAAATGTCACTTTTTATTCCCTCTCGATATATAAACAATAATGAAAAAAAATGAACATAAAACATATTTTTTTATATATCGTGCGTTTGAATCTCTTGATTTTTAGCAAGTAGTTAGTTTTCTATTTGGATTGCATATCCCGTTTTATTCTCTCTATATATATGAGCAATAATGAACAACAATGAACATGCCTGACATTTTTACAATTGTAAACTCAAAATCAGAAATTTTCATATTTTTAAAATTTGAACTGACATAAATATAAATGAACAGACATACCCTGACATTTCCTACAATTGAAAATACAAATCGGACATTCCCGTAATTTTTCGATCATTTTATTGGATCCGACGATGGTGGGACATTATTGCACATGCCCTATTAGCTTATCTAAAACAAATCATAGTTGCTTCATGATGTTGCTCTCTAGTAGATTAGTAAATTTGAACCAAAAATTGGTTCTGTTTAGTCGAAATTTAACACTCTAAATAAAGTTCACGAATATGCTCGTTTGATTATTCACAGAAAAGCTTGTTTATAAATTTGATTAGTTAAAATTTAGAGTTTAAACTCCTATACCCTTAACGCTGTAGGGTTTAAACCCTAAATCTTAAACCTAAAGTTTAAATACTTAGTGTAACAACCCCAAATTTATAGTGTAAATATTAGTTTAATGTGTCGTGCATAATAGAAAATAAAAATATAAATGTTAAGTCGAAAATTATGGTGAGAAGGAATTCAATGAAGTGATATGACTATTGACACTTCCATGTCGATGACTCTGTAGATGGTAATTTAATGTGTCAAAAATAATAGAAAATAAAAATATAAATGTAGAGTCGAGAATTTCGGTGAGAAAGAATTCAGTGAAGTGACATGACTATCGACACTCCCATGTCTGTAGATGGGAAAAGAACGAGTTGATTATGATTGTTTGGGGAAACGTGACATGATGAATTGGATTGGCTTAATGTGTGATTGAATGATGATGAATTGATTTGATGCAGTTGTTTGTTTAGTTGGGGGGGTGCAATGAGATTATGATAGTGATGAACATGAATGACATGAGAGCGTTTGAAATGAGCTGGGTTTGTTGATGGTTCAATTATAATTGTGTATGGTTTTGCTAAATGCTAGAAACTTATGCCTTGCTGAATTGTGTTGAATTGTGATTGTGATATGGTATCCCTAATGATAATTAGGTTGAAGAATTACAAACTTATCTTGAAGTGTAGAATCATCAACCAACATAAATCACATTCTCCACCAATCTAAGTGTCGAGTGGTCATCGCTATCAAAGGCACAAATGGAATAAAGGGGTCGGATTCGATTATAGGTGGAGCCTCAATAGCTATCGACCTATTGTTAAATTTGTCGATTAAGATTTATAGTCATTAGCTCGCTGAGCTCGATGCTTACACTGTAATATATTTCTGAATTCGTCGTTGATCAAAAGGTCAATATTACAAGGAAAAAATTGCAAAACAAATGGGCATAAAAACTGCTTGTCCTTTTACCTCACTTTATCCCCACCCTTTTTCCTCAATCAGTAATGCAGATGCCACTCATCTTCATTTTCACACATTCCACAGATTCCCACTCACATTTTAGTGCGGAATGCCTCAGCTTTCCTGCTACGAGTGACCACAACATTTCACCCTAACCAACTACTAGCTTATCATCATTCCCCATAAGAACAAGTCCGTTCCTACACAAATATTCTGCTCTTTTATTCATGGACTTCAAATTCCATTCCTCTTCTTCTATTACTGTGTGAACTATTACTGTGCGAATAAACTTGTGCTGAAAAGATGCACTATGTAACTGACTATATACATCAGTGAAATTAATCCAAGACTGAACCATTAATCAAATACCCCTAAGTAGTAACAGTTTCCCAAGGTCTGCAATTCCTAATTCTTACCCTCAAACCACCAGTCACTTTCCTTCCTGCATCAATGAAGTCGCAGCATTGTCTTCTGGGTGCCTGCTCAAGCAACAATATTGCATATATCATACTATACATTAACACATCAACCTATATATGATCAGAACATTAATCTTTGGTTTAAAAAAATACATGGGAATATACCTCTGTCCAATAAGCAGGATCCAATTTCATCGACGATACATCAATACGCTGCACTGACATTGCTCGCGAATGTTCTGTTGAGTTGCAGGTGTTTCCCGAGGGCTCGGTCACAGTTCTATTATAGGTAGTTATTGTGCCTCTTTCACCAACTGCCTTTGCCTGCTCCAGCATAAAAATAATGGGTTGCTTGCAAGGGTCTGATGGTATGGGGCGGGTATTAAACGTAAATGGTCCATCAGCCGAAGTGCGCCACGTCTTGAATGTCTGAAATGGAGTCTGCAAGTCCTTGGCTGGCAACAAAGAAGAATATAGTTGAATAGTGTAGCCCCATCCTATTGATATTGACCACTTGCGTTTGTAGTCATGGCAAAATGTTTGCTGAAGAATTCGTGCAGGGTCGAGTGCGTATGCATCATGAAGAGACTTGACTGAATCAATCCGGTTTTTGTTTGGAAACAAAGGATCCAAATAGTCAAGGTGATGGAGGGACACAAGAGGAGCTCGTGGATGTGCTGCCAATATCCCATAAGGGTTTCCTCTAATATCAAACTGCATGAAAAGAGATTATTCTAAACTTACAAAAAGAGGGCCAACAAATTTCTGCAACTAACTTCTCCAAAAAATGTCTGCTAACACTATTTCTTCAGAAAGATTTAAACTACTCTCATTTTCCACGCTGATGCAACAGTTTTGATTAAATTTCAATCACTTCAACTTACACTGTCAGTTTTATCTCTAAGTATAGTTCAAAAACTGTCCAAAATGAACCAAGCATGCAGTTAAACATGACTTTTAGCATCAAACTCAAATGGAATTCTGATGTAAACTGTTTGATGTACAACTTAAAATGAAATTTCATAGTTAGGATAGTATCCAGTAAAATGGAGAATTTATAGCTCATTACATGTAATTTTGTTTTCAGCTTTCATTTTCTCCAAAAGACAAAAATTAATATTGTCATGAAGCAACCAAGGATCAAAATTTAACCATCAACAGAAGGCCCCCTTTTACATGGAGTAAGAGAAAAATTATTGGGACAATTTTATGCGAGGAAATCTTATAGAGAAGTGCCTTTTGTCATGCTGTTCCGACAAATAAGGTAGTTAACATTTCTTTAGCACATTGTAAAACAGACGTGATAAAATGAAAGCTGCAGGTGGCAAGCATAGATAGAGCAATGCAGCTGTTGGTGAACCACCCAAAGTAGCTTTATTTTTGTAGATCTCAACAGCAGATACCTTTGGTTAAAAATAAAAATAGGGAGAGAAGGCAACGTTTACAAACAGACAAGACTAGCTTTAATCTTGTCGACCCCTCTTTGACCCCAACTCTGTGTATTTTTGTTATGCAGAGGACAAAAACGAAGTAGTGGCGAGACTTGATGACATTGGTCCTACATTTTTATTTCTATTTGAGAAATGGTCCGACTCTTTTTACCAAATCATGTCTAATTTCACTCACTAACTCAAGGCTCCTAAATTTTAACTCTAATGTCATTCTTGCTCTCCTCTTAGCTTACAAGTTTACATCCATACACTAGACTACACAAACTTCCTAGTTCCTATAAAAAAGGGGTTATATCTTTATTTATGACGGTTGACTCTTTGTTGTATCTAGTCCTTTAGTCATTTTCTTTTTACAGAATATTTTTTATGTAGGAGTGTCCCCTTGTAATATTTTTTTCAATACTATTTTTAAGGTCTAAAATCAAATAAAAAAGAAATAAGTGAGTTGAACTCGTGAAATTTTAAAAAAGTCGAATTTACACTCAGAAGTTCGGCTCAGCTTCGATTGGTGCCATATGCTGCTATGCATCTGTCTACATCAAAGATTAGTGCAAATCTAGCGAGGAACATTTTGACAAATGCAGAGAAGTTTACTAGTAGGAGAATGAATAGAAACCAAACTATTCTTTCCACGTATATCATTATACGCATGACTGACTGTTAGTTGCATGCAAGCATGTGTGCTTCACCTTTCTGTTGAAATCCTATGAGGACAGGACAGGACCACAATGTTTCATCAAACTTTTACTTCCCAAAAAAAATAAAATCTAAATTCACCCCTACAATAACTCTATGAAACCCAAAGACCATTACTCCATTTGTTCTAAATACGCGTTATTTTAACACATAAATTAAAAAATAATTTTAATAAGTGAAAAAAATTATTTTACTTATATTTAAAATTTAATGTTCCAATGTATTTATTGTTGTAGTGTTAAAAAAATTTAATACTAAAGATTTTTTTCAGTTTTAGTTTTACATGAATGAGATTTCTTTAATTTTTAGAAAATGAAAATATAATTTAAAAATAAATAATTAAAAAAATATGTTAAATTTTTAAAAATACACTTATTTTAAAATAAAATTTTAAATTTAAAAGAATATTTAAGATGGAATATTATAGTATATAAGTCGTGTACAAAATGGAAGGTCTTGGTCATAAAAATTTTAAAAGAACAATCATATTGTCCCCAAAATATATGGACGCGTGGCAGAAGCACAATAACCCATATTATAAAACCTTTGACTAATCCCAAATTAATTTAGTTCCTCCGTCCCAAATTCATTCATTTAGATTCTCTAGCTCAAATTGATAGGCTAACATTAGTATCAATATATAAAAAACATTTATTTTTACACATGTTTTATTATTTAAAAATCATATTTACCCACAATACATATAAATTATTTATTAAAATACTTACAACTAATTTAATAATTAATTTTTTAATTTCTACAATTATTCAAAATTGTATATTAATTTAATACTAGAGGTGTTAAATTTAAATAGGAATCGGGAAACCAGAATCGGAATCGTCGGTTTCGGAACTGGACCGGAACCGAGGGAACCGACCATGTCTGGTTCCATAGTTCAAAGAACTGTGAACCAACAGTTCCGAACCAACACTTCAATTAGTTTTTAAAAGAAAATCAGACACGAACCATCGAACCAAAACCAGGACTGACAGTTTAGAATCGAAACTGAAACTAAACCGCCCCAAATCGACTATACCCGGTTCTGATTCCGGTTCAAAGAACCCTTGAACCGTTTGGAATCGGCGGTTCGTACACGTCTATTTAATACGAAGTGATATTTAACAACAAAAAAAACATTAAAATTAAGTAAACGCTAAACAATAAACAAGTGGGACGTACCTGATGAAACCCAGGTTCTAAAGTCAACCCAACACCAATCTCACTTAAGCAAGCCCAAATCCTCTGATCAGAGCCGTAGAAATAAAAGTAACGATCAAGACAACCGTCCAATAGTTTGACCAATTTGTCAGCCAAAGCATAACTGATCGCAAACCCACCACCGCCGAACGCCATGCCGTACGAGTGCAATACATTCTGTTCTACGCTCTCAGAATTCCCTCCGATATACCACATTTTGTTACAGTCGTACTTTCCCAATACCGATACTAAATTCTCCCAAAAATACACCGTGTCGTCGTCTCCCATCACAAACCACCTCACCTTTTCCCGCAGCTTTTCCGTGCGATAACTGTCGCTTATGATTCGAGCTATTCTCACCGCCGATCTCGAGCTCGAGTACTTGAATTTCGTCCACTCCTCCGAAGAGACTTTGTAAGGCGGCGCGTCTGCGTCATTATCCGGTGGTGGTTCATCTAACCATACATGTCCGCGCGTCAGATTACGGTTCCACCAAATTGAGCTGTATTGCTTGCGATTTTGCCACGTGGAGGCCGATCCTGCTATGCCAAACAATATGTGGGATATGTTTGTTGGGTTTGAGTTTTGGTCCGGGTCGTTCCGGTTTGCGTTGGTCGGGATACGGAGCCAGTTGGTTTGGGTTTGGCGCGTGATAAACGTGATGTAGAGAGCGAGTAAGATTGAGAATATTAGGATAATTGAAAGAGATATTCGGGCGAGACAAGCGAATATCTCGCATGGTTTATCGGGGAGAAATGTGAAGTTGAATAATCTGAGTTTCCATTTGACCGGTTCTTGAAACGGTTGTGACCGAGCGTGGCTCATTTCCTCCGGTTCTCTTGGAATTTCTTTTGCAGTCCCTCAACAAATTCTAGTTGCTGAATTTTCCTATTCTTCGAAGAATCTTCCGGAAGACTTACGCCCTTCCTCCATAAACGAACCACGCAAAAATTGGAGTCTCTGAAGAACCAAATAGAAATGAAGCCACTATATATTAGGAGAATTTTCTTTAAAAAAATCAAAAACAAAAAATGGAATACCCTGAGAATTTCCAATTTCTAAAACTAACCATAATGGCCAATAATCTTTTCGTTTCACAAGAAACCCAGAAAACACAATCACTTAACAGCCTTCACTGCGTCTGAAAAAGAGAGTAATGGTGGCAAAGCTTAGAAGGGGGAAGGAATTAAAGTGAGAGAGTTGGTTAAAAAACTCTGATTAAAAATAAGAGAGTTAAATGAAAATGGGGGCTGAGAGAAGAAACGGAGAAGAAAGGGGGGAGAGAAGAAAGAAGAGGGAGTTTTGGGGTTTTATAGGTAGAAGTTAAAACAGGTGGCATAATTTTGGGGCACACACGCTTCAGAATGTGGATATGGTTTTAAAAAAGATGACGAGTTAAAAACAGTATAAGAAAAAATATAATAAATGAAGGTACTATAGAAAAATATAAAGTAAAAACGATTAAATAAATAAACACGACAAAGAGGTGACCGACTTGATACCCTGATTTTTTATCCTTGTTTATTATATAAATATTTTATGACTTTAAAATAAATATTAATTTTTGTAAAGTTTATATTAATTTAATTACTGTATCTGTAATTTAATAAATAAATATGTAAAAACTTTTAAACTTTAATTAATGTATATACATAAATAATAAAAATAGGATATGAATAAAAATGGACCATTTAATTAAGGCCCCTACTTATGTCAATATTGTGTTTGGCAACTACTAAAGAATAAAAAAGGTGGCATTAAGATAGTGGGCACAATAAACTTGAGGAAATTTCAAATAAAAATTGCATTAAATTTTGAGAGCAAAGTTGATTTAACGTAGGAGGAATTATTTGAGAAGTGTGAACCCAATTAACGTATAGGCTAGAGGAAAAGAGAGTTGGAAGAGATCAATCAAAAGCAGTGGGGTTTTAATGTAGGATTGAGAGATGAAGTCAGTGTTAGGATGGAGGATGATGAAGTGGACTTTCATTATGATTCTCTTTTTAAGGTGATTTATTTGGATAATAGATTTTGATTGTTCGATATAGCAAAAATAAATTTAAGTTTTTAATTTATTTAATAAAAATGTAATTTTTATTTTATGTAATCTTTATATTTTGATCAAATAAAGGAGTATCATTTTCAAGAGTCTCGTTAAAAATTTACGGAGGGTGAATGGTATGGAATTCACATTGAGGGTGGAACTAACTTTTTTGTGATTCTGATTAACAACCAAAATCTCTTTCTCACCTTTATCGTCCCAAACATGGACCCGTTTGGTATGACAGGATCTTTTCTTTTTATTTTACAAAAAAATTCAATATTTTAAAGTTTTTACATATAATACGTTTTTTTATTTTTTTATTACACTACATACAATATTTTCTTTTTTTTTTTGCATTTTATACGGAGCGGTTTTTTTTGTTGATTTAACTATAATATAAACTTCATATAAACTTACATAAATCTTATGTATGTATAAACTGTTTTATACACGGATTTATATATATTTTTTAAGTATTTTAGCTTAATAAAAATTTTTAACTTGATATATACTGAATTCTTATGTTATGTTATTTATTTATTTATAAATATTAATTTTAATTAAATTTTTATGATTTTTAATTTGAATATTAACTTTATGTAGATATTATATCAATTTTGTATATCCTAACAAGAGAAAAATATTTGTAAATTAATAAATAAAAGTAAAAAATATTTTATTAATTTAAACTTATTATAAACTTTTAATTTGATATAATTTTTTTTAAATTTTGTAAAAATTAACTTTGTGGAAACTTTATATACCGCATAAAAATACTTAAGCAACCAATTAGTTTTTTTTATTTACGAGAAGTCAATTATATATATTACTTAAGCAAATATTTAATAATTATATATTAATCTTATTTATAAACCTCAAATATATAAGTGAAAAGTGCACTCTAAATATTCTATTTTTAAATTAATAGTTGATTTTATGTGACTTAAAATTCATGATCATTTAATTAATCATATGAATAATTATCTAAAAAAGATGAATAAAAATAAAAAAATTAATGCTGGAAAAAATAGTTTAAACTCTCATAATAAAGAGGACACGCTTAATTGAAGAAAAAATATAAATATTGAATGCAATTAGAAAAAGAAAATCAACAAATATATTACTGTAACCATAAAAAAAACCAACATAGTTCTGCACATCCGATTTTGAGATCAACCGTACGAGAGGTAAATAAAAGTTTAACAATGAGATGAGTTTTAATTTGCTTCTTATTTGTAATTAAAAAAGATAACTAGGTTATCTTTGTAATCAGCCCTAGAAATTATTACGAGTCAGCAATCGTCGAGTTGGTCGGGTTTAGTAGTATTAGGCTCAATCTTCAAAATGCATGCTCAGAAAAATTATCCGAATTTTGTGTTTCCATTTTGTTTAATTAAAAGTGTACTTAGTGTTCTATTTATATAATTAGCACTTTGATTCTCACTATACGGCAGGACTATATATTATAAATTAATTATTTTTTAATTAAAATTATATTGTATTTATTTGTAAATTATTTTATGAAAAAATTAATTGTGATTTTAAATATAGCGAAATATAAATAAGTATTTTTAATAACAAATTGTTCATTAAATATATGATCACTATACATTTTGAAAATTTATTAAAGACTATATATTTTTTGAAATTGTATAAATTCATTTTTATCGTCGTCATAAATGAGTATCTTGTTATTTAATTAATTTGTTATTTACATATCAATTGATCTTTACATTTTACAGAATTTTAGATTACATTTAAACATTACAAAATAATCGGAATAGTTATAATCTGCTGTATTTTATATGTAAAATTAATTATCAGTTTTTTACAATAGCTAACATAGTTTTAACTTTTTTGGTAAAACTCAAAATAGGAGTGATAATTTAGATTGACTGCTTATAATCGTGTCAGTGATTTTTCTATCAAATATCATTATTTATGCATGAATATTACAAAATTAAAATTTGTATTATTAGTATCGTGACTAATTGTGTACACATTAGTCGTATTATCGTGTCTGAAATAAATAGTCTTACTTAAACTAGTAAATGGATTGTGTATAATATTGATTGATATTGGTGAAAACCTCCTTATATTTGTAATGGTTTTTTTTTTTTTAATTTCTAAGCATCATCACAGATTATAATTTTAAATTCAGATTTTGTCTAAGTTTTTGAAGCAACGACATATATTTAACCATTAAACAATAACAAACAAAAGAGTGAAATAAATAATATCAAAAAATTAATATCACCATTTTTTTTCATTTTACAATGATACATTAAAAGGGCTCATAAATATTTGAAATTAAACTTTTAGAAGTTCAAATATTATTCAAAAATGTATAAAAAGGTAATAAATAAAAAATAACTAACAATTACAAATTACTAAATTATACATTTTTAGTTGAGGATTTAAAATAATACTATTAGTAAATGATTGCCAATAATATCATTTAAAGTAATGTTAAATTTAGATACTGTTGGATACAACACTGTAAAGCAAATGACAAAGTAAATTCATTTAATAGCTTTCAGAAAAATACAATAAAAATAAAAAATAAAAATTTATCCAAATTATCTATAACAATACATGAATGAGGATACAAATTTTTTTCATAATTTTAATTTTATTTGCTTGGAGACATCTTGTGCACTTGAATTAGAATAATGTGAATTAATTGTAGTTTTCTTCCTTATAAAAAATTGTTGCGACAATATTAAAAGCAATCAACGGAAGAATATATTTTTATGAATAAATATATTTTTGTCATCTAATTATATAAAATAAATATAAAAATTATACATTTATAATGAAAAATTTAAAATAATTACATCACGAACCAAACGATTGACAATAGCATCTTTCTAAAGGCTATTAAATTTGGCTACAATTAATTTGATAATGTAAATTATCTTTCTATGTAGAAATATTTAATAAATTTGATAATATTTTTAAAGGAAAATAAGTCAAATTAGTTGAAGTTTACTAAATAAGTGGTGTTAAAAATAATTAAATATATTAAAAATTAATCAAAAAGATAATTAAAAAAATCAAAATCACCAAAATTTGACACCTAAGTATCATTATTAATATTAAGATTAATTAAAGAGTCAAAATCAAAAGAAACTACATATAGATTTTTATTAATTAGAAAAAAGATAATGTAGAAAAGAGATAATATCAATATATTTAATATATATATATATATATATATATGTAGAAAAAAAGAGAAATTATACAAAATTTAAAATACCAAAAAATTACACCTCAGCATCATTATGTTAATTCTTTATTTAGTTGACATATGTCATCAATTAATAACAATGTCAACAACTTTCTTATATATTTATAAAATGTATTTTTATGAATATATTTTTATGAATTAATATATTTTTATCGTCTAATTATATAAAAATAACTATAAAATTTATACATTTATAATGAAAAAATTTAAAATAATTGTATCACGAATTAAACGATTGAGAATAGCATCTTTCTAAAGGCTATTAAATTTGGCTACAATTAGTTTAATAATGTAAATTATCTTTCTATGTAGAAATATTTAATAAATTTGATAATATTTTTAAAGGAGTAGTAAGTCAAATTAGTGGAAGTCTACTAAATAAGTGGTGTTAAAAATATTTAAATATGTTAAAAATTAATCAAAAGATAATTAATAAATTCAAAATCACCAAAATTTGACACCTAAGTATTATTATTAATATTAAGATTAATTAAAGAGTCCAATCACCAGAAAATTACATATAGAATTTTATCAATTAGAAAAAAGATAATGTAGAAAAGAGATAATGTCAATATATTTAGTTTAAATATATATAGATACATATAGAAAAAAAAGAAATTATAAAAAATTTAAAATATCAAAAAATTACACCTCAGCATCATTAATGTTAATTCTTTATTCAATTAATGACAATGTTAACAACTTTTATATGTATACCTAAATTAAATATGTTAAAAATTAATCAAAAAGATAATTAATAAATTCAAAATCACCAAAATTTGACACCTAATTATCATTTAACAACCGATTATAGGAAAATCACATTCAAGTAAGTGGCGAAGCACTTACACCAACCATATAAATAACATCCACTCGTTCATTCCGACCAAATCAAGTTAAATACCACAAATCGTAACTTTCAACCAATTAGCACGCAATCAATTCAATTCGTTCTCCTATGCTTAACAATCCCAACAATTCATTATAGGCCATTTATCCATCCATTAGTTTCCAATAACATATTCAGAACCGCTCAAAGTAAGTGTCGAAAGCACTTACCTCGCGCTCCCGCGTTCCGATTCGGCCCCAAATCTTCGATTCGAGTTCCGTTTATTGTTTCCTACACACATTCAATCATATTTACTATAGTTTAACAACTAACATACCATATTTCATCATTTCCTAACATTTT
>CANYCX010946532.1:0-17014 GCA_948193385.1 Breynia disticha f. nivosa | reverse complement strand
AACATGTTTAGGTTTTAATTTATGTGCAATGAGAAGTCTGTTTTGCGATTAATGCATGCTTTTCTACCTTCGATGTCCAATTTTTCGCTGCAGAGCATGAAATGTTGAAAGTCCAACATACGAGAATTGGTGTTTTCGATGCTGAAGAAACTATTAGCAGACGCCCAATCCTTTTACATGTTCGCGTGAAGCAAAACTAACGACTTTATCTGCATAATGAAAAGTCGTATGTGACGCAATTTTTATTGAACTTATTTCTGTGATATCATTGTATACTTCCTGCTTCCATGTGGCATATTTCTCTCGTATGTGAGCATCTAAACGTGGCTTTCAATTTCCAGTGTGGGCTTGAATCTACTCCAATTTTCGATTACATATAATTATATGCATTTTTGTTTTATTAATAGAAAGACTTCAACCTTTAGATGAACTCTTAGCACATGTGACTGCATTAGTGCTATGGATTTGTGTGTTAAACATATATGAATTTCTCAATCTGTATTAAGTGTTCAAACCAAGGTTCCTCTACTAACCTACAGAAAGTGTTGATACTATTGTAGGAATTAATGCTTTATTATGTCACTTTGGTCTCATATATTAAACTAAGTTCAATCAAATTTTTTTGACTTTTCATTACAATGCTACTGATGTGCTTAAGCTTTAAATTCAGTAATTACATTGGAGGGAGTTGATGTCATGACTAAACATTTATTCTGAATTTCTGAGACGGCTATTTGTGGTAGCTGCAAAGAAGCCAAAGCATTTCAAGAGCTGTTGAAACTTTGATAGTAGAATTTATAATTAGTAATTGCTTCTGATTTGCAGTGATGGCAGTAGAGGTGGTGACAGTAATTTTGTCGACACATTTCTTCTATTTGGAATAGTAGCCTATGAATTTGCTCCTCGGGTGATTATCTTTCTTAAACTTAAGTTTAATTTCAAATTTTCTGATTAACGTACCTCCATTAAGGTTAAGGGGCAATCAGATTTCCTTTCATTTGCATTCTTTCTTTCTGCTAATTTCTTTTTCCCAGTATGCCTTTTAATTGAAAGCATAAAACAAGGGAGACCCTAATTGTGAAAACACTCAACTTATTTCTGTCATTGATAATGTATCTTCACGTTTAAGAGGGGAGACAATAATTCATCATAGCCTCCTCTAGAAGATGGGTCGATCATACTATGTGAGATTTTTACGTTGAATTACAACATTGAAACAAAAGATGGATAATATTCTAATTTTATCAATTTTTTACATTCAAAATCAATTTAAGTGATTAATTTATTTATATTAATTATTGTAATTAATAATTTTAAACACTATTACTTCTTCTTTATTGTTTTTTATTATTATTTAATTAAAAAGTTATTCTAACTCTTCAATCTCTTTAAAATAAGTATTTTTAAAATTATTGAATAAACTCATGCACTAAAATAATTTTAAAAATAATCAAAATAATTAATTGAATTCTAAATTATTTAATTATTTATTTTTTATTAATTGATGCAATTAATAATTTCTAACATAATTTTTTTTGTTTTCTACTGTCTATATAATATATTCATATCTATATAGATTTAAATTTGAATATAGTTTAGCAATATTAAAATTCTACACGAGAAATATTAAAATTAATCGCAAATATTCAGAAATATAATTTCATGCATCCCATTAAAATTTCTTTAGTTCTTTTAATTATTTTTCATCATGAATTTTATAACTTTCATTCTATTAATTGTATTTTAAAAAAAATAAAGTACACACTATTTTTTTAATTATTTTAACACAATTGCAGCCGCTCTAAAATATATTCTTAGACTGTATTAATAATTTTTAATATATTTTGATATGTAAAAATGTCCGTGCAAGCACGGACTCTCGGCTAATTTGTTATAATTTGGAATCATGTGAAACAGTGGAGGTGACCAATCACCTGGGTCGCCTAATATCTTCAAGCAAGACATGTGCGCCATGTTCTTCTCTGGTCCCATTCTCCTTAGATTCCCAATTCTCCTCCGATGCCGCCCCTATTTCCTACTCATATTGCATTTTTTTAACGTTCGTATGCGCCTTTTTGGGTGGCTCCTAATCTCTCAACATTTATGAATTTGAATTTTGAGTCGAGGATTCCTCTCCGAACGCGGTTCGGTGGGAGACGCAAGTGTAGGTAGAGAAGTAATGCAATCTCAACAAAATGAAACCAAAAGGCCGATCTTTGTACTCTTCGACCTTGGTAGGTTTGTACCTAACATTTATTGAGACAATTCATCCTTGTTCCTTAAATAGTTTGGTGGTTTTGCAATTCGGTTATGGCGATGGAGAGTTAGATTCAGAGGACCAATGGCATTCATAGCTGATGCCAGTCCCTGAGCCCCTTTTTCTTCTCGTACAACCTCTTCCACTGGAAGTTGTGAACCACAAAAAATAAAACATGTATAGTATTTTCCCTGGAAATTTTTGAAGAATTTGGTCTGGCATGTAAACCTGCTTTCTCGGTGATGGAAAGAGTAGGTGCGCGGGATCGGTCCTCCCTTGTCTTTTTTTGTTGCGTATATTTCTTTATTCAAACTCAAAACCTGACTCAATAACTTTCACATTGATATTGATAAGTTCCAACAATTTAGAGAATAAAACAAGTTTGAAATCGAGAGAATGCAACCTTTAATTATAAATCTTTTTAGTTATGAGTAATTTCAATTTAAAATTTGAAGTTGGGTTTGAATGATAAACTTACCAAGGTATCAAATTACCAAACACAAATAATTTTAAAGAGAAAAGGAGGAGAAGAAATATTTGAATATTCAAAAGGAGGATTGAAAATTCAAAATTAGCCGTTTAAATCCGTTGCAATAATGCAAGATTAGGTAACAACAAGACTGAGAGAGACATGCAAAAAGAAATTTAGTGAGAGAGAAATTTAAAGTTTTTCATCACAATACTTTTTCCATCTCAAATTTATAAAATATTAAAATATTTTATTTAAAAATTTACTCTCTTTGGCAAAATATATGTTGTACGACATGACTTTATGATAAAAAAAAAATGTTGTCATCACTTAGTTTAAATTAGTAGATTTTTAAGAAAGTTTAATTTTTGAAAAATTGTATTTTTTGAAAATTAATTTTTTAGAAAGTAAGAATAAATGTTTTAAATTACACTTTTGAAAAGGTAAATAATATTTATTATTTTTTATAAATTAATATTGATATTTGCATAATTATTGTCATTAATAACTAATTAGATATTTTATGAGATAAATTTATAATAAAATAGTAAAGATATCAACTTCTTTAACAAAATCAACTTACTTAAGTTTTACTAGGTAATTAACTTCTCTCGAATAAAAAAACTAAAGAGACTGACTTTTTGAAAAAATAAATTCAGAAATATAATCAAATAAGACACTTTTGTACACTTGTCGAGTACAACTTCTTTTCTACACTTATCGGGTTAGAATAAAGAATAAAAAAATAAAGTGGACCTAATCTCTAATCCTACGCAAACGCATGGAGCTATATAGTGGCCTCCCGCTTTCCTCTCACTCTCACAAACTCCTTTTATTCTCCATTCTCTCATTCCCCACATCACATTACAATGCCTTCTTCCCTTTCTCTTCTCCCCATTCTCGCCGTCTTCTCTCTCCTTTTCGCCGCCTCTGCCCGTGCTCAGGCCCCCGCTCCCGCTCCTACTAGTGATGGTATCCCAATCCTTCTTTACCTATAAACTACAAGATTCTTAATGTACATTATTATTCAAGATACTGTATTGTTGATTGGTGTATTGAGAGATTTGTAATGTAATGTTTATGAATGTTGGTAATGCAGGAACGTCGATTGATCAAGGAATAGCATACGTGTTAATGCTTCTGGCACTAGTCCTCACCTACCTTATTCACCCACTTGATGCTTCTTCCTACACTTTCTTTTAATTTTCTCCTTTTTTTAGCGTTAGGTTCATATTTATTTATTTAAGTTTAGCAAATATTGCTAGCAAATCTGGTATGTGGATAGATTATTACTGGATGGGCTGATTGGTGGTGATTGATTGTTGCCATATTTTCTTTTAATGGAATTGATTGAATGATGGTTTTGATTTCTGTGAGTGATTTTCATTGATATTATGGCTTTAATTGTGTCCATTTGTTTCAACAAAAGTTCTTCCATGTTAAAAAATCTGCTACCTTTTGGTCAAAAGATGAAATCATGTTTGAACTGGAAAATAAAAACCTACAATTAGGTGTCAGGAATCCATGTGACTTGTTCTGGGAAGCTTTCTGTCAATCTTTTTCGTCCCATACGAAACTGTACAAATTTTTTTATGACCCAACTTGCAGATTTTTGGGATCTTTTGCATAGGATACGAATTTTAAAATTGAAAGAATCTGAAAAATGGAAACTAAGAAAGAAAAATAATTGGGCAATGTGGAGCAATGATGCCAGCTTGCAGGAAAAAGAGGAAAATGGAAGAGGCCCATATCATATGCTGCGCCATTCTGACATTTGGAGCAGGAATCCTACGTTAAGCACTGGTGTATGCCACTCTCCCCAATGCCAAAATAGACTGATCCAGCTTGCTTTCTCATCTTGTTTTCAGCAAGGAAACATAACACTAAGCGAAAATTCGTTGAAGATTTCGTGTTTTAACTAACAATCTAAGCAACAGGTATTGTTTCATTCAGAACTCGACAAGAGTCCAGAGGCGAAACAGAAACAATGTCACTGTTAGGTTGCCAAATGTATGTTACTATTAAGCTATAAACAGAGTAACATAAACAGCTGTTGTTATCAGTTTGGAGTCCTTTTGACGGTGTTGTGGCTGCCACTACCAAATCAAATGAAAGCAGGCCTGCCAAATCAAATTGTAGCTAACAAATGATACAAAATGAACATTTGAAAGAAAAATAATGTAATAAATAGTATTATTAGTTGAAATTATTACATTATTAGTTATTAAATGGAAACACTAATAATAGATTGATTTTGAAAACAAGAAGAATAAGAATAAATCATACATAATCAGCAAGCAGCCTAAGCCTAATTCTTCATGCAACTCTCACAAAATTTAGCAAAATTCAAACGAGATAGATTGTATTTTGAAGTAATAACGATGTTTTTGGATGACGTCAGGCCATATATGGGATAAGGAAAGTGATTAGAAGAGTTATAATCATATTCAATCTCTTCTACCTTATTCTAAGAAGAGTTTTAGATAAATATTATCTCTAAGAGATATAAAACAAGCGAATTAACTTATAATTAAGTGGAATTCGACTTATTAAATATTATAAAGTTTAGGGCAACAATAATGGAGAATTTATAATTCTCATAAATCCCTTAATTATATGTCACTTCATGTGAACTTCTTCTATTAGGGAGAGTTTCACGCGGTTAGGGAACTTTTTTTTTTAATCTGATTAGAATTGTTAATTTCAGTCAACAATCCTTTTTTTTTTCTACTCAATGACAATCAAATAAGATTAGGAATAATAAAATTTATGGATTTTTACATAGACAATATTCTCAAAAATTGAAATTTATTTTTAATATATTTGGAAGTTATTGTATTTTTGAAAAAAATGAGAAGTTAATTTTTTTAAAAATAAATTATAAACATGTATATCATAAATAAAAAGATAGTATTCATGTAATTGTTCCTATAATTTATGTCTAATTAACCTTATGTCTCTCACTCCCATCTTTTTTTTCCTCATCTAAACATTTTAGGAAAAGAGTCAGGCTAGTGCACGGACTAAGGACAGAGAATCTCATAGAGATCTAGCAACCTAGCAGGTTAGAGCATGTATGCTCCCTAATGCAGCTACAAAATGAGAAATTGAACTGCTAATTCTTAATATACTAATTTATCCTCTTTATCGTTAAATTCACATACGAATAGTTCTCTCACTTCCATCTAATAAACAAGACCTTATATATGAAAAAAAAGGAAAGAAAGAACATCAGCCACCATGTTTAATTTAGAGGAACAAAATGGAAGAATGGCAACCTGTCATATCTCATCAAGAGTCCAAGAGTTCTCTCAGCAACCCCACCTCTCCCACCAAGATTCTTCAACAACACAACGGTAAATTAATTTTAATACGAGGTTATTAAAAAGAAGACTCAATATTTGAAGGTACAATTATATTTAAATATGTTTAAAAAGTTTGTATTAAGTATTAAACTTTATTATTTGGTATTGAGTATTATTATTTTTTTAATTTATAATTTAGATAATTATATTTAGTTTTTCGGTTCTAGTTTCGGTTCTTTGGGACGGGATGGGACGGAACGGGTCGGAACAGGACGGGACGGTTCTCGGAATGAATATTACTTCAGATCCAGAACCGTCCCATAGGAAAAATTACAGAACGGAACGGGATGGAAAAAGTCGTTCTCGGGTTGGATCGAGAATCTCCAAATCCAGTAAACAACCCTACTTCTAGTTAATTAACATAAGTATATAATTTTTAGATCTTAAAGAAAAGAAGTCAATAAAAATGAAGATTAATAAATATAACTTTATTTGAAAATTTTAAGGGAGTTGCATTTTGAACTAAAAATATTATTTTTATTTTGTTGTTATATTATTTTAAAGTAAATTTTAATTTATTATAATTAAAATTGAAGATATTTATTTTTAAGTTGTACTTTTAACTTAATAAATTTTTAAAATATTTATTATTAATGCTCCTTCTGTTTGGTGGAAAATGACTTTGTTCGGAAAACAATTTTCATTTTTAAGAATATTACTTTTCGAAATTATATTTTCTGATATTTTATACTCAAATACTAAAAAATATAAAGAAAATTATAATTTTATATTTAGATAATAATAATTATTTTTTCATTTATTTTTAAGTTATAAATTTGTGACTTATTTTATGTTGAAAATAGAAGTTAGAAAATTAGAAAAATATTTTTTTGAAAAATGAATTCCTCCAAATAGTCGAAGCCAAATTTTTTTTTGGCTGACCAATCAAATCAAATCACTATTTGGTAGTTTGATTTGAGTGAATCGGCTAATAAATTGAATAGGTTGGTAGTCTAACTACTAAAGATGAGTAGATTAAAGAGTCACTTGGTTAGCGTACGTGAGGAGGGAGGTCGTACTTCACGGAAAGTGTACAAAACTGTCTTGCTTGGTTAAGTTTCTGAATTTAACTTCCCTGAAAGTCAAAATTTCTACTTTCCTTACTCAAGGAAAGTTACTTACCTAGCAAAACTTAGGTAAGTTGAATTTTCCTATGGAAGTTGAACGAATTTTACTATTATATCCTTAGAGTTATCTCATAAATATCTAATTAGTTATTGACGATGTTAATTATGTAAATATTAATATTAGTATAGAAAAAAATCAATAAATATTATCTACTTTCCGAGAAGTACAATTTGAACCAAACGACATCTGTTCTTACTTCTTGAGAAGTTAATTCCCAAAAAATACAATTTCCCAAAAAATAACTTTCCGAGAAGTCTATTAGTTTAAACAAAGTGAGGCCTAAGTAGTTTAAACAAACAACCGAAGAAATCTATCAAAAATGAATCCTAAGTTGAGGTGCGTTAAAATGTTGGCCTGGGTGAGTTGCATGTTAGTCGACGTTGGAGAGGAGGTTTGTGCCATTATCTTTTGCGTTGTCGTTAATGAAAACGACAACGTTTTGGAGATAAAAAGAAACATGGGCGTCAATTATTGTGTGGTTAGTTAAGAGTATTGTGGACTGTATCTCGTACTTCAATTCTTTTTCTTGAATGAAATTCCATTTAAAACTCAGTAGGGAATTTCAAATTGGTTTAGAAGCATTGTTCAACGGAAGTGTAAACGTAGGTTTGGTTGTGTGATATTGTGAATCTTTGCACGTTTTGTTGCAAATGTAATCGTGTTTGTGGTCTTACATCCACCATCCTCTCCCCTCAATTGCTCAATCAAAATGCACACGTTGCTATATGCTTTTGAGAGGAAGAGGTTTAAGTTTAAACTTAGCAACAACAATCAGAGTGGCGCAGCGGAAGCGTGGTGGGCCCATAACCCACAGGTCCCAGGATCGAAACCTGGCTCTGATAAAGAGTGGCTTCCGGCGTTAACTTTTTCTTCTCTTTATTATGCGCCCCTTTCTTTGCGTGACACGTGGATCGAAACCCACTGCTCTTTTTTCATCATGGCTAATTCTTGATCACATAATAAGTTTCATACAAAACGCAGAACAAGTTGTTGACTTAATTATTATATTAAAATGCAAATAGATATTTAAAAGTTGATATTTGATTTTTTAAATAAAAATACGTGCAACTTTGTTATTAAATAAAGTTTTTTAATTATAAAGATAAATTAAATTATTTTTTATAATATGAAATAATATATATTAAAATAAAAAAACAACACAAGCTGCTTCTCTATTTCAACTGAAAAAACTTGAGTTCCACAAAGCCAAAACACAAACAAAACGAACAAACAAACCAAACCCATCATCATGCCAATGTGATCAAACACCTCTTCTTTGAAGCTCGAAGTGGTCACTGCAGAAACTTGATGGCACCACTGACACCTCAATCCTCCCTCTCCATTCTTCCCCTGGTTTCAACGTAACTGGTCTTTCTATAACCGCTCCGTCCACGCATACCATCTGTTTGTACTCCTCGTCTCCGAAATCCGCCATTGCTTTCGCCTTCTTCTCCCATGGATTCCATACCACTGTTTTATTACCATCACACTATCAACACCACAAATCAACGGCTCATTAATGTGGAGTTTTTATTTTAGTTGAATGTCACTCACCTGCATCTGGAAGCCCTTCTTTTTTTATTACATATGTTCGTTTTCTTTCGTGATCGAGAACTGCGATTACATTGGGACAACTGAGATATACTCTATCCACCTGACACGAAAATGGTGACATTAATTCAAGTTGAAACCAAGCAAATGAACATATAAATACTCCCTGGATTTCACTGCATGAATCACCTCGGATTCAAATGTCACGGCATCGCCTTGTTCGGTAAATCGTTCCCTTTGGCAGAGGTTGTCTAGGTAGTCCTGTGTTTCTAGCCCTTCTATCCTCACTTCACTGAATTACAGATTACATCAAGGTGAATCATAAATACAGTTCCATACTATCCCCTAATGATTATTTTTTCGACAGGGGTACGCAGGAATTTAACCAAGAAAACAGAGTTCAGTACCTAATATCAGAAACTGATAAATATGTATGATATGCAAATGAGAAACTAAATGGTTTTCCATTGATGTTTCGAACTCTTGATATTAATGTCAGGTCTCCATTTGCTGCTAGAGACACCCGCAGACGAAACTCAAAGCTGATCGACAGAAAACACGAATTCGTAATCAATGCATCACTTTAAAACTAGTTCTATGTAAAGATGACACAAAAGCGAATCCATATACCTATGTAGCCAGCACTTTAAATCTTCTTCAGAAGGTTTAAGCAGAAGATCAACAAAAGATTTTCCATTGGAATCCCTTGGAGACAAAGGGGGAGGAGTTTCATCAATAGTCCAGATTTTGTTCCTCGCAAAACCGTGCTGCTCTAGAGATCCACAGTTTCCAAACTGCAAAGAATCAATACTTCCTATAAATAAAATGTGCTCCAAAACATGAAAAAAAAAACACAAAAAATACCTGCGGGAAACAAATAGGAATTCCTCCGCGAATCGCTTTTGGTGGCTTGAAGATTGCCTGCAGTTGATCATTATTGCAAAAATTAAAATTAAAAATTATTGTACAACTTTCATGTCAACTAGACTAAACTTTGCTGGAAAGAAAGAAAATTAGGTTCAGTAAACTTGACAATTGGAGAACTTCAAGGGCATGGAAAACCACGGAACATTGAACCAAAGATCAGCTCCTATGTCCAAATTACACAACAGGGCAAGACTAAAAGTCTTCTCCAGATGATGACATAAAAACAAAACAGACCTTACTACTGGTGAACAGTAATTCTTCTCCTTGTTCATTCCTCCATGAAACAACTTGTCCACCATGTAGGCTAATCTGTCACCATCAAACCAAAAACTATAAAAAAATTTACAGATAAACTCATGGTTAAATTAACATAACATACCATAAAGATAAACATATATACAACATATGCACTCTTTCATTTTTTTTCCTGAACAGAGAACTCCAGAATTTCATATAAGCTTCATTGAAAACACAAGAGATATGTAAACAAATTCATTATTCCTCAAGAAAAACTACAAGATAGAGGAGAACTAACTTTTGCAGAAGCCCCAGAGGGGTTTCGAAGCACGACTTGATCAATACCATTCCAGTCCTTAGTAATCTCTACTGCTGCCTTGTGATCCCATACAGCTGCAGGATGCCCCATTTTGACTCAAATAAAGAACAAAGCTTCAAAAAATTTTTCTATTCCTTCCTTTCACAATTCTAACACAAACCAGAAGAATCGCCACACTCTTATCAATTCTCTCAATCAACCAACAGCGAATGACCTGTTTATAGATATATACCTGTGAATTTAAATGGAACTAAAATGAAAAGGGTGCCAATTGAGTCACCAAGAAAAATCAATATCATAGCACTTACTTTTCATCACCATCTTGTGACTAGCCTAACTGGTCTCGTGAGTCCAAAATATGAATTTCTAACTGCAAACTAGATCTAGAAGACTCAAATTGTAATGGAGAACCCTACAACACACAAACATATAGCTACAAATGAAATATTTGGCAACTGTACGGGGTTACACCTATGAAAATTATGAAGAAAATGTCCATAAACTTGTCACATTTACATCACTACTAGACAACAACATTGAAAAGACAGTTAATTGAAATTCTTAACTTTAGTGAAATATTCTCTCCAAAGAAAACTTTCTTTATCACTTGAAAGTTGAATTGAAAGAAAAGGCAAAAACCCAACAACAGCATCCAAAGCAACAATAAATTCACTCCTTTAAATGCAATTACTATAAATAAATTGCAATTATGATACTAAATTACTACTAATAACTACCCAGAATAGCTAAACTCAGAAAGGTCCTAGCTTTTAATAAAAGACAAATATATAGACCGACCCAAATGCATCTAAGTCACATTCACTGTGCCATTAGAACTCTACAATGACCAAAACTAATGCTCAAGTGATAAAGCAAGGTGAAAGATTCAAAATTTATAAAGAGAAAGAACGAACGTGAAGTGAGGAGGCAAAAGCGTGGAAAAATGAGCTTGAGAAAATAGAATGTATAGATAAGATTGAAGAGGATGCAGAGATCTAGGGACGTGGAGATACGAGAAGTACATGGAATTTGAAAAAATTGTCAAATCATGAGAATAAAGAAGTGGAAGTATTACGAAAGACTAGGACAATTCGACATTAAAAATTTTGGTTAGTCCATTAAGGTGACCGCCCTCATTGCATAGATCAGCTGCTTCATTCTCGATGTACATAAAAATGAATTGTTTTAAGAATTTGTATAGAGAGACGACCGCTCCTCTTATCGTACTTTTTCATGTAGTACAGCAGTAGTGATTATTTATTATGTTTATTTCTCTTACTTTATATATATTATTTTCAAAATATATATAAGAGCATTTTCAACGATACTATAATGATATTATATTTAATTTAACTCTTAAAATTAATTTATCTATATTTTATTTCATTCTCCAATCTTATTCAAATTGTCACTCTTTAACTCAATAAGAAGAAAATAAATTTTGATTTTTTATTTTATGGTAGTATATTTTCAGTATTCAAAATAATTTTTTTAAGAGAATTTTGTTACTTTCCTTTCTCATCTTCCATTCAGGAATATGCAGACTATATTGTTCTACCAAATATTAGTTAAATTGGCTTCAAAAAAATATTAGTTAAATTCTACACGATCTAAACAAACCTAAAAAATTTACTCTCTCCGTCCTACAATACTTGTTGCTCTATAAAAATTAATTTTTCATATTACATGTCATTTTGTATTACCAATGCAGCATTTAAGAAATTTTTCCAACATTACCCTTATTAATTTTACATTTCCAATACAAATTTAATTTAGTTGTTCTTATAATTTGTCAATTCAAAAGGTATAATAGTTAATTCAACACAAACTTAAGACATATTAAATACATTCTTAATCTGTGTGCAAAACCTTAAACGACAAATATTATGGGACGGAGGGAGTAATAAAGGTAAGCGGATTACATTTACCTTTTTCAATGGGTGAGAATAAAGATAAAAAAAAGGGTAGTGATCATACTTTTATTTTACTTGTTATTGTAAAAAAAGTGAGTAGTTACTAGTACCTGAAGAAAAAGAACAATATTCTGTTGACTAGATATGGGTAAAGATAACCGCCGATTGATCTATATATTAATAAAAAAATTAAAATTAATAATAAATATTAAACGCATATCAATTATTTAAAATATTTGACATTAATTGGTTTGATGTGATAATTTTTATATTTTTATTTATATTTATATTTTTAATAACTAATTTCTTAATTTTTTATTTGTGAGAACCTAATTAACTATTAACTTTACGATTTCTTTCTTTTTCTTTTCTTTTATGTCATTCTCTTTCCTCCTCGTTCTATATATTATTTTACAGTTAATTTATAATCTTATTTTTTTAAATATACACTTTTTTTATTTTATACTTATTAAAAAAAATAAATTGTAAAAACTAGGGTATAAATTACGTGTACACTTAAAGAAGAAACTAAAGAATTAGACTTTGAAAATTGGAGATGCCGAGAGCGACTTGGACTAAGTGGTCACCATTCATGCGACCAATCCAATGATGCAGCGCAACGTATTCATCATTCTTTTGATAAATTTGATAATAGATAAATAATTTTATCTACTAAATGGAACACATGTTATGTGTATATGTAGAAATAAGAACAGTAAAACCCGTATAAGAATTGGTCGCCTTCATAAAACTGTTGGAATTCTACACTAACAACATATGTTTTAGATTAAAATATTTAGAAATATAAATATATAAGTATTACGATTATTAATTATATATATTAATTACTATAATAAAATTTAACGAGATAATTTAAGTGATTTAATTAATTTGTATATGCATATCATTTGATAATAAATGTGAAGTTATAAAATAATATAAGCAATAACTCAGGTATTAACTAATTTATGATAAACATAAGTAATAAATATATAAATTATATATATAATGAGTTGTAATCATTAATTGAATACACTTAACCCTAGAACATAAAGTATGTTCTAAATTGCTCTAACACATGAGTATGAGATAATTAGAAGAATAATACCTTAATTTTTTAGATTGAAATCATAGATTTAAAATATATTACTGATTAAGTTTATTATTTATCTGTTATCAATATTTACATAATATTCAGTCCTGTTTTAATAATTTAGTTAATGAAATCTCAATAGTGAGTGAACAACCAAATTCGTAAACATTTATGACATGTCCAACTCGAACCCCAGAATTTAGCTTGCAATCCTCAATATTAAACAGGAACAGGAGCATACGTACCCTTAATACTAATTTTTATCCTTTGGAGTATGAAATATTGCATCATAATTCTTACCAGAAAATATTGCATCATATTTTTCAATCAAAACAAATAAATTGAAAGAAATGCAATATACATAATATATATTTATAAATACTAATTAATTAACACATAATTAGTTAAACGTAAATAAAACGAACAGAATATCAAATCTGGAATTCCTTTCAATACAATGGAAGAAGAACGATACCTCGTTGAAGCTATGTTCGTATCCACAGGCGCAGACGTGTCGGGATACGGGCAATGTTTCGCACCCGATCCTACATGGGAAACCGATTACCCGAGAGAAATAACCACCTGTTGGTTATTTACGAAGAAGAAGAGAAGTGTCTCTTCTCTCTTCCTTTTTGGTGGAAGAGTGGAATGAATGAAAAATGTGGAGGAAATATGACATATATAGAAGTTGAGGTACCTATTGGTGAATATGTACTCTTTCACGCACAATTACACTTTAGTCTCTAAACTAAAAGTGTTTCTAATTTAGTCCTTCTATCAAATAAACCATAATTAAGTCCCTTAATTTAATTATATTTATTCGGCAACACAACTTCATGGTCGGAATAAATTATCCTTTCATAAATCATAAAGTATGATAAGTGATAAATCATCCAAAATTATTAGAAAATATAAAATTTAATGATAAACATTGTTACAAAATTGTCAAATCTTTGATTAGTATAAAAGTTATGTGAAGAAGAAAAATATAGAATAGACTTTAAAATTTCCAAGTCAAGCGTCGTGGTGGCGCAGTTTGTCAATGCTCACAACGTATTGCTCACTCCTCACGTTTTTCTTACTTATGCATCATTTCAATACAATGACACCATACCTACGATTTTTTCCAGGTTCTGGTTTGAGTGTTGGGCATTTTCTCAAATAAAAAAATAAAAAATAACTTTTACTTCGATGTGAAAAAATAATTATCAAAAGGGATTAAAAATAATTCTCAACTAAGTTTTTCTTCTGTGACTCCTTAATACCCTACTTTCTGTACAATTTCTGCTTTTCCTATTATCTCCCGAAAGCATAATCGTTTCTGCTTGTAATGTTTCATTGAGAAGCATGTAATATGCGCACTAAGCGTACTTTGATTCTTAATTGTAATAAAGTTTTCAAGAGCAGTACATCCCCTTCCACTACCACTCCATCCTAAAGATCATCAATTGTCTAACATGTCTTTATTTACACGTGTCAATCAAAGGCGTACTTACAGAACATATTATGTCAATTGCCTAACGTCCATGCTTCTTCATAGTGTTAAGGGTTGTAAGGGTGGTTTTTGCAAATATCTCCAACACTTGGTCTCACATTAGAGAATCGAGATCATTTGATTATGATTCATATCTGATTGGTTCGACTTGCACACAATTTTAATAAAAAAAATTGTGTCATGTTATTCTCTGTTTTAATTTAACACATGTCTGAGAGCTTTGGTCTTCAATATACTCTACATCTTCTCTAGTAGATAAACATATAAACATCCCTAGTTGATCATTGACAGAGAGAATATGGATATGATTGGATATGCTACAGTTCATGCTAAAGTGACCATAAAGAAGAGATTGTCACTCTCAAAAAGAGAAATGACATCACCAGTCAATTGATATGTGAACCGAGTAGTGTTTGGTCAAACCTAGGTTTATTGATAATCTAAATCAATAATCGATTTTATTTCAGTTTTATAAATGAGATCAAGGAAGTGACAATGTTAAATAAGGATGACTTAACCTATGCTTTATGCTACCATGATATTAAAGTGCAAATGATCATGTAAGGCTACTAGACAAAAAATTTGACAAGTGTTGAATTCCGTTTACTTGGGTTATTATTTAACCTATGAGAAGTGAATAATATTCATTAAACTTTATGACTTAAAACCAAAGACAAACAGACCTATAGGATTGCACACAAATTACAAGATTAAAGGTTAGGGCAATTTTGAAAAGATTTTTTATTAAATTTAAATTTTGTGGCATTTCTAAAAATAATTTTTTTTCAAAAATCTCAAAATTAGTTCCAGTATATTTTACTAAGTCTATAATGTAAAGTATACAATCAAAAATTTTGTACAACATTTTTCTATGATTTAATTTGAATTAAATGCATGAGAAAAATAATTTTAAAAACTTTATGACAAAGAATTATAGATTAATTATTGAATGGATAATGTCTTGTCCTAATCCAAGACATAAGGAGGGAAACATAAGATAATGTCCTAATTAAGACTACTTTGTCTTAAATTAACTATCCAAATTTGATTTTTTCTCTGGTCATGGTCGTGTGCCTTTCCTCAAATTGAGTAATTTGATTTTTGATAAGTTTTTAAGTTGAGATTAAATTCTTAATGCATTTAACCTATTCAAGTTCAACTAGTCTACATGTATTTGATCTTAATCCAACTTGTAAACCTTAATACTTGGTGAACAAGTAGACTTGTTAGGTTTGAAAAAAGACACATGCATTCTCTTGATCACTTGGTGGTCGAAATTTCTAAGCCATTAGCACTTAGAGATTTTGAATTCTAAGTTGCAAGAATGAAAAACCAAGAACAAGGGAACTAACCTTTCATTTTTGTGTAGGTGTATGTGTGAGAGTAAAGGCACTACAAAAAAAAAAGATCGCTAAAACACCAAATTTGGTCGCTAAATGAATTTACCGACCAAAAATTGGTCGCTAAAAATGTTGTCGCTAAATTGATTTAGTGACCAAGTGGTTGCTAATTAGCAACCACGTGGTCAGCGACCACGTGGTCACTAACAATAAATTTGTTTTTTTCATAATATATTTATATTATTTTTTATTGAAAATTAATTTTCAATTTAAAATTAATTATAAAATTAAATATAAAATTAATATTTAAAATGAGAAATTGGAAAATATTATAAAAAAAAGATCGATAAAATAAAATATATATAAAATAAAAAATATAATATAACATTCGTACATAAAATAAATAACAAAAGAAAATAAAATATCTAAGCAGGTGGAGGCTGTGATGGAGGTGGCTGAGGTGTTGTCGTCGGCGCGTCGTCAAATGAGGGTGGTCGGCTGGAGAAGAATAGCTGCATCTGTGCAATCCGATCCTGGAATGTGTCGATCTGAGTGTGCAGATGCTGGTTATTGCGGCCAAGCTCTGCAGAACGCGTGGCGTCTCGGCGAGGATCTGCGATCCTGTCGGCAAAAAAATCAGTAGCTGCTGTGCCGACGCCAAAAATTGACCCACCAGGCCTGACACTGCCTGTGGCGCGGAGGTAGGCATCACACTGCTCCAGAAAGCTGCTGCTGCCCTTTGACGACGACTGCTGGGACAACTCGGACTAGATGCGTGACTGATTGAACAAATTAATTAAAGTTATAAATAAATAATGTAAATTGAATGCAAAATAAATAAAATAATGTGAAAGATAACTTACATGAACCTCCGCCGACCTCTCGTCAACGAACCTGGTCAGATCCCCTCGGTGTGTGTG
>CANYCX010946513.1:0-10348 GCA_948193385.1 Breynia disticha f. nivosa | reverse complement strand
AATACTGTATTAGTAAATAATATATAATATAAAAAATATTTTTTAAACGACATTTATTTTAAAATTGAGAAAGTAATAACTAACAAAAATAATTTAAAATAAAATGAACAGTGATATACCATAATGGTAGATATTTGTTGTTATATGAACATGAATATGAGTGTATTTTTTTTATAACAACATGAATATGAATGTATTAATAATTAATACATGAATATGAAAGTCGTTGAAATTAATAATAAATATCAGATATATATCAATTAATTAGAATATTTACTATTAATGAAACTGATGTGTCAATTTTTTATTTTTTGCTTCATTTTTAGATTTTTAATAACTAATTTTTATTTTTTTTGTTTAACTTTCTCTTTTCTTTTAGTTGTTCTTATTCTCCCCTCTCTAAATATCATTATATATAAAAAAATAATATTTAAAAAGTACAAATATTTTGGTTTGTCTAATTCCTCCACTATCAAAATAACCTAATTAGTCATTGACTTTGTTATATTTAAATATAATTGCTTTAAATATTTTATTTTCTCTTTAATGTTAATTTACAATCTCATTTTTCTTTAAATATACATTTTTTGTTATTTTATATTTATTCATGAAGTACAAATAGTAAATATTCAAGGCATCGCCCGGATGATAAAACTAGTTATATATAAAGAAACATAGACATGGATGAAATTGAAATCAAAATTTGAATTGGAAAAAAAATTTAAAAAAAAGGTAAGAAAGAAAGAAAATGAAGAAAATAGTCCAGGTCAGTGAGCTAAAATTCAGGTCAACGAGATCCAGCAATGTGACAACAAAATGTTAAAACACTTGTGGATAAAGAAAAGAATGGGATATGAATTTATCTGTAATTATTTTTTAATTATTTAGAGATAAATCTGATATTATTTATTTTAATATTTTTTTATGAAGATAAGAGTTAGAAACCATTATCTAGGCGTTTATGAAAAGGATAACTATCAAAATAGCAAGAAATTATTTCCAATAGTAGACATTTGTGTTTGGTGCTTGTAAATGTGTTGATCAACGTGATTTTAGCTCTCTACACATATATCATCACATCAAAACTTAAGTTCTTTCAATTTTCTCTAAAACATAATTCGGCCTATTTTAGTTTTAGCCAATTATCATCTTGTTTACCTTTTAATTGCACTCCTTTTAATTTACTTGTCATTGTTTAGCAATTTATGTACTCAAAAAAACATGAGCTTTTGTTAAATTATGTCCCTTTCTGGCAAATACAATAGTTTAATTTCATATTTTAGTTTTCGAGTGTTACATTCATTTTTTAGTTTAAAAATACTTGTACTTTCTTTGCACGCTCATTCGTTCAACTAGGGTTATGTGTTTCTCTTCTTCCACAAAAAGAAGGCAAACAGATTTGTGGCACTGTGACACCCTGGAATTTGTTGAAAATTGATTTATATGGAAATGGTTATTGAAAATAAGAATTATTTATTAAAATAAAGAAAAATAGATGATTAAACATAAGTGTATGAAGGTTGATAAAAGGTTGATATAAGGATAAAGTAAACTAACCAAGAAAAAGGAGAAAGTTGAAAAAACAGCCAAGAACACGTGATGGGCAGTGAAGTACGCGCAGTGGGCACGACCACGCGTAGTTCATTATCTACCACGCTTAGTTGGCTGAAATCTGGAAAAAAAATATAAGTTTGTTCGATTCAACAGAACATTCAAGAACCAATTCAAAGCTTCAGAGCAAACACAAGAGAGAGACTGAGAAATAAGAAAGAAACCTTATTTTTTAGTGAAGGAAGAATTTTTAGCAAGAAGAAACTCCAATTCTTGCAAAAAGTCAATAAGGTAAGTGTGTTTAGTTGGTTTATAAGCACTTATGAGGGTTTATGTTTTTTAGATATTATAGTTGGATGTGTTTAAACTGAAGATGATGCTGGAAAACATGTATTTAAATGAAAGGAACTTGAATAACTCCATGTACATGATTTAGGAGATGTAAATCATTAGATGGATGGATTTAGGAAGATTGGTTCATGGAGGAGAGTTGTTGGAATGTATGGATGAAGGTTTAGAATGGTGTTTTGATGATTCTAAGTATAGAATCAATATGAATATGGATAGTTAACAAAATATATGTGATTAATTTCGTACAGGAGGATCTGTACGATGATTGAGCAGAGATTGAGTCAGTGTTGATATTTTCGACTTTGCATGTACTTCGAGGTAAGTATTCTTATGCTGACTAATTTCATTCGTATGATTATTTCATAAAAGTAAGAATGTAAATGAATTAGGAAACTTTGTGATTGAATGGATTATAAAGAACATTAAGTTAAATAATCTTATAATCATAATAAGAAGACTATATGATTATATTGTTACCTTTGTAGATTATGATCATATAAGCTATGTGTTGATAGTTTATAGCTGTGTGATATGTTTTATGTGATCCTGCATGGATATGTTTTGTGTTTTATGTGTGATTGAGCTATGTGTAATTTGGGTATATAATCTGTGTAATTATGATATGTACTCTGTGTGCGTAATGTTGTGTGCTATTGATAAGAATGTCATTCATACATTCATGTGTTGCATAAGCATTTGTGTGACATGATTCCTGTGTGGATATCCTGTGTGGATTATGAACGTGTTGTGTGCTATCCATAAATGAGTTTTATACCGTCTGATGAGCTATACGCTCAAAGTCGTGTGCTCAGGTTGTGTGTTTATCCTTTGCTGTGTGCTATGGAGGACTCCTCTACTGTATGCTATAGAGGATAAAAATCCGAGTTCATCCTGTGTGGATTTGCATTAGTATTGTCATTTCATACATTTACATTCATATATGTACTATGTTATGACTTTGATTCTGTGTGGATCTGATCTGTGTGAATATGATCAATATGATTAATCCTGTGTGGACATTAGTTTCATGTAAGTATGATCTGTATGATCAAACCTGTGTGGATAGTTAAGCTGTGTGTTGTACTTTGTGATATTTGTATCTGTGTGATTGGAAATCTATGTGAAAAGAATGAATATGATTTTACTGGCATGATCTTATGCCACTTGGGAGAAAGAAGATAAGCACGTCCTCGTGCTGATTTATATTTTTCCCATGAATATCATTTTAAGAATTGAATTTCGATATAAATGAAGCGAAGATACTTACTTAGTATGTTAAATACTCACCCCTGTGTGTTTTTCTAAATGATGTGCAGATCCTAGGTAGTTGCTATTGCTGGACAGAGACAGTGGTGATCAGAGTTACGAGAGTTATATTTTAGAGGTCCGACTCCAGGGTTCATTTTTTATTTTTGCTTTGTACATGTGTTGTATATATATGTATATACACGCGATTTTAGATTTGATTTGTTTTCAAACGACTTTAGCTTTCGCTTTGTACATATGTTGTACATATATGTACATATGTTGGGCCGAGATTGTATATAAATAGTTTGTATATATTTTACCTCTTTGTTTTTAAGATTTGATTTCTGTATCATTTCTTTTATTATATTGATTATTCAAGAAAAATGGATTTTAAATTTGAGTTTCACAAGCACGCTTGGTGCCGCTCCATGTCAAAGACTGACATCTCCTCTGGCGGAGGTGAAAAAATGGAAGTTGTTTCAATAGCAACAACCACTAAAGGAATTTCTTCCAAAACCGCCAAAGAAGGAAGCGATATTCAGTAAAAACCCTAGAGGAAGAAAAATTTTGACCGTACAATGCAAATGCTAGCATAAAACCTCGCGAGTATGCCTTCTATGATACACTCCCATAGTCAAAATGTTGGTCGCAATCAATGGCGCCACCTCGTCGACCAATGTTGGTGGAAAGAAGTAAACAAACCACTGCCACATGTTGAGTCACTGAGTGGTGAGACTCCACCAGTTGTCGTTGATAGCTAATCGTCCAATGTTGTTGTCTCTCCTTCTGAAAAAGCAACAAACAAAAATTACAAGTCTGGAGAGCCTGAAAAGCTGATGACAGAAGCCACCGGCACCAACTGAAAAGTCGTTGACGCCCATAGGCCTTGTTGACCAGTCAATAAAAATGGACAAAAATGTTAATGGCAACAAGGAGAAACATGTGGCCTTCATATATCAACCACCACACAAAAGAGAAGAATACCCAAAAATTGTTATCCTTCCCGGTCTGGCCATTGGCCTACCTTCAAATGATAGGACACCAAACTATACTCATGTTCATACTAGTGCTATGACTTACCCCCACTTATTTTAAGAAGGTATATGTTCTCAAGCAATAGGAAAATCCACATAATCAATGGTGATCAATTCATAACAAATGACTGTTGGTTGTCTAATGTGTTCTAAAATCTTTGGCAAGGGAAAATACACAAAAACATATTAAAGACAACCAAGATCATCATCAAAATTGAACTAATCACATATTGATCAATGGTAGAAAGCTAGTTTGTTGGAAACACGAGAAAGGGGGTTGAATCGTGTTTATATGTTTTTCGATTTCTTTGCGGAACGCTAATGAACACTTGGTGAAATTTTAGAGAGCGATAAAGAACACACTGATTTTAGAGTGGTTCGGCGCAATCTTGCCTACTCCACTACCTTAATACCTCTACTAAGGATTTCAACCACTTCACTAAGTGTCACTTTATGGCTAAGTGAGAACTCTTTACAACACTGACTTTCTAGCTAAGTGAGAACTCTAACTAGACTTTCAAGCTAAGTGTAAACTTTACAACATAAGTAAAATGGTGTACAAGAATATACTCTTTAGCACAAGTGAGGTATCTCTCTTAAGATAGATGATTTTGATCTTCAAAGATGTTTTCTATATGTTCCACTTCTTTCCTCCAGCTTATTTTGAGGTCTTTATACCTTCCTATAATTGTAGAGTCGTTAGACACACAAATAGAGTCGTTACTCTACTTTTTGAAACAAGCTGTTGTGCTTTGTCTGACTCGTTAACGTAGGTTTCACTTCAGTAACGTACGTTACCTAAACCTTTCTGCTGCCTGTTTGCTTGTCCGTTCTATTTCCAAAAACTTTCCTACAAAACAAAAGCTTTTGCTCAAGAGTTCAGAGGAAATTAACGTACGTTATTTTCCACATTAACGTACGTTAATCTGGATAACGTATGTTGTCTTCATGTCAGCCTACATTATTCATTTGCTGGGTTTTCCTGGGAATCGTACGTTAATACCAAGAGTAATGTACGTTAATATTTTCCAGAATGCATCTTCCACTTGAAAAACCAATTAATCACTTTAAAGAGTTTCACATTATCAAAACTAAGTTAGAGACTTAATGCTGATCACCCTTGATCCAACATAGTTAATATAAAAACATAAACTTTAAAGAAAAAGAACTCACTTTGCTTCCTTTCTTGCTTGGTCGTAGGTGGTATGGTGCAAATAAGTAACTACTATCTCGAAATACTTCGAGACGACCTTTATGACACTTTTTCCAAGAACCACAGATGCAGTTCCTCTACAAAACTAACACAAGGATTAGTAAAAATAGTGTACTAGCATAAGGAATTTTTGTTCACCTTGTTTCTGTCGAACAAATCAAGTTTTTACGAAACTAAGAGCACCGCGATTATCAAACGATATGATCAGCCATGTGAGACCTGTAAAACTATTTAATAAAGTTAATGAATTTAATAATTCATAAATCATAGGCGCTCTCTAGTAAGACACTATGATCCTCCTAAATTAAATAGCTGACGAGCAGTGTCAACAACCTTACTACAATTCAAATTTATCCGTTGACCTCAGATATTATAATTAGCATAAGGCATATCCCAAACACCTTGAGCACCCTAGACTAATCCCCGTTCGAGCCGGACAGGATGTCAAGGGAGCTAAAGTTCTCTTAACAGAGTTTTAATGCAGATTTGTACTTAGCACCGGTTAAATTAGAATAACCCCACATTAGTTGTGTATGTTATTGAAACATATTTTCACTCTTAGGCCATATTTCCACGCTTGTTCATTTCACACTAATAATCTTAACATAAATGAAAAATTCTCTTAAAATTTTAAAAGTCACCACGAATAGTATGATTAAGGATCCTCATTTCTTTTTAATTAGTTTACTTCTTACTAATATCAGGTCCTAAAATTAGCAAAATATCTTCTATTCATTTTTATAAAATTGGCATTATTAAATAGAAGATAGAGTTTTAAAACATATAAAATGGGCAAGTCTTGTCGTGTGGCAAGTGTTTTAGTCTTATCATCTGATAAATAAATAAGTATCTTTCTTTAGTTGTTTTGATAGTTTGTTCTCTATGGAATCTGGATCAGGAGATACTAAGTCCTTTTCTCATCAATGTGGTAATATGACTCAGGAAGATGAGGAAGATGGTTACTTGCTGGAGGGTCAGGAGGGGCAAGAGGAGACATTGATCTCACTTTGTGTATGGTTGGAAGGTTCCTAGGAAACAAACCTCCACATTTTGAATCAATGAGGGATACACTTTCTGCACTTTGGGCGCCGGTTAAAGGAATATATATTAGGGACTTGGCTCCTAATCTCTACATTTTTCAGTTCTTTCATGAATTGGATCTACAAAGAATAGTAGATGGGAGTCCCTGGACCTTTGATAGGAAAGTGCTACTGTGGAAAAGGCTGAAGCCAAAAGATGTGCCAACTAAAGTAGAATTACATGAGGTGCAATTGTGGGTGCAATTACATGATATCCCGGTAGGGTTTGCTTCAGAGCGAGTATGCAGGGATATGGGGAACTTCATTGGTCGATATGTCGAATATGATGTTAAGAATTTTGAGGGTGGTTGGCTGCAATTCCTAAGAATCAGGGTGGCAATAGATGTGAGCATACCATTGAAAAAATTTTGTAATGTCAAGAAACCAGGGGGTGAGTGGCATAAAAATTTCGTAATGTCAAGAAACCGGGGTGAGTGGCATAAAATCGTATTTCAGTATGAAAGGTTGCTAACATTCTTCTTTGTTTGTGGGATTATAGGACATAATGAGAAGTTCTGTGAGAAGGTCTTTTGGGATCCTACTATTGTTGAGAATAAGGAGTGGGGTATTTGGTTACGTGCAATTCTGAGGAGGAAAATTGAATTCTAGTGGAATCCCTGGTTAAGGAACAACAAAGGAGAACTGTTGTACACTGTAGTGGGGGAGAAGACAGCTAAACGAGCAGTTAAGGGTATGGCAGTTGAAGGTGACGCAAAAGACAGAAGGGCAGATCATGGTTCTGCGAATAGTGAAGAACGTGATAGTGGCTGTGTGGAGAAGAATATTTGCATGAAAGTGGGGTTAGGAAACATGTGGGAAGAAAAAGGGCCAATAGTAGGATGGGATTATTGTTATAGACCCAAAGCGTAGAAGGACAGAAGGGGATGAGTCTGAAAATAAATATGAAGATGCAGAGTTTGAAGGTGCAGAAGATACTTAAATGCCAGAGCGAGATGAGGCACAAAACGAGCCCAAGGTGGGACCTGGTTGCCAGGCCCGTTGAGCATTATGAATTGCTTATTTTTGAATTATAGAGGGTTGAGCTCACCTCGTACAATTTCAGAACTAGTGTATGTTATCCACAGAAGAAAGCCTAGACTTGTGTTTCTCTCTGAAACTAAGTCTAACCAGTCGAAGTTGGGTGCGATAAAGAGAAAGTTAGGTTTTGACTATGGTTTCACAGTTAACTCAGTGGGTAGCGGTGGTGGTCTAATGTTGCTATAAAAAGGCTTAAAGGAGGTGACACTATTGAGTTTTTCTTCTAACCATATTGATGTTGAAGTTGTCGAGCTGGAGGGAAGACGATGGCGGTTCACAGGTTTTTATGGAAATCCAGAGAGGGCTAGAAGAAAGGAATCATGGAAGTTGCTAAAGGAGCTGTCAGCTAGGTCAAAACTTCCTTGGTTGAGTGGAGGTGACTTTAATGACATGTTGTCTCTTTCAAATAAGAAGGAAGGAGTTCCACAACCTAATTGGCTTATCAGTGGGTTTTGTAATACTGTGATGGAGTGTGGGTTGTAGGATGCTAGGATGGAAGGGTATCCTTTTACATGGGAGAGAGGGCATGGGTCGGATGTGTGGATCCAAGAGCGATTAGATTGGGTCTTTATGACAGAACAATGGAGGGTATTATTTCCAGAGGTGCGGTTATGCAATGTGAGTGCTCCTAGTTCAGATCATTCTATGCTGGTATTGGAAGCGGAAGTCAAGAGAACACTTGGAAGGTCCATACAGTTTCGGTTTGAAAATGCAAGGGTTACCGAGGTAGGATGCGAAGAACTAGTAAGGCAAAGCTGGGTTCGAGGGCCACATGAAAAGTTTGAGGATTTGCTGGGGAGGAGTAGGGAGAGTTTGAAATTATGGGGGAAGGAGTTTACTGGGCATTTCCATTCGCGGATCAATTTGTGTAAGGCGAGATTAGAAAGTTTCAAAGGGAGTGGGGATCTCAACGGTAACCAAGATTATATGAGTGCACGGGATGATTGCTTCCTTGTTTTGGAATAGAGAGAATGTACTGGAAACAAAGGTCAAAAAACTTTTGGCTAAAGGATGGAGACAAGAACTTAAAGTTTTTTCATAGAGCAGCATCCATTAGAAAGAGGAAGAATCAACTGCTGAAACTGAAAGATGACGAAGGGCAATGGAGGTACTGGGTACTGGAATCGAGGAAGTAATCCAGAAATATTTCACGTATTCCAGAGAAGGGGTTAATTGTTCAAGGTTGGTTTCAAGGGTGCTTACGGAAGAACAATAGCAGCAGTTGAATATGCCATTTGTTAAGGAGGATGTAAAAAAGGCATTGTTTACGATGCATCCAAATAAAGCTCTAGGGTCGGACGATATGAACCCTAAATTCTTTCAGGCCTTTTAGCATATTCTAGGTGATGATGTTGCTAATTTCTATTTACAAATTATTGAGGAGGGTTGTATGCCAGAAAGTCTAAATGTTATAGGAATCCGCCTAATTCCTAAGAAGAAATGCCCCAAATTGATGAGTGACTTGCGAACTATAGCATTGTGTAGCGTCATTTATAAGATTGTATCTAAGATGCTAGCGACAAAGATGAGAGGGGGTTTAGATGGTCTGATTTCAGAATGTCAGAGTGCGTTCATTCCTGGATGTCACATTATAGACAATGCAATGATTGCATATGAGGTACAACATTACGTTAAGAGAAAGAGGCAGGGGAGGGACGATGTTACAGCTCTAAAAATTGATATGAGCAAGGCATATGACCGTATTGAATGGGATTTTCTTGATCAAATGTTGTTACAGATGGGATTTAATGACAGATGGAGAGGGTTGATTAGGAGTTGTGTGTCGACAGTTACATTTTGGGTATTGGGGGAGGATCAAAATGTTGGCCCTATTGTACCGCAACGAGGATTGAGGCAAGGAGATCCATTGTCTCCTTATTTGTTCATCACATGTGCAGAGGGTCTTTCATCTCTGCTGAGGAAAAAATAGGAGCAAGGTTGTGTACATGGTTGCAAGGTTGCGAGAGGGGAACCCAGAATTTCACATCTCTTTTTCGCAGATGACAGTTACTTGTTTTTTAAAGCAACTGATCAGGAGGCTCGTGTGGTGAAGGAGGTGTTTAAGGATTATGCAGACATGTCGAGGCAAATAATAAACTTTAGTAAATCCTCCGTTAAGTTTAGTAGTAATACTAGTGAAGATAATAAGAGGAGGGTTATGATGGTTCTTGGAGTTCAAGAGGCGAACATTGGCAAGCAATATCTGGGGCTGCCATCCTTTGTTGGGAGGAATAAAATGCAGGTGTTTGGGTACATTAGAGACCGTGTATGGAGGAAGATTATAGGATAGCAAGGTAAATTACTCTAAAAAACTAGTAAGGAAGTGTTGATTAAATCAGTTGAGGCTATCCCAAATTATATCATGAATATGTTTCTCATTCCCAAAGAGTTATGTGATGAGATTGAGAAGATGCTTAACCGTTTCTGGTGGGGAAATATGGCAGCAAGAGGGATCCATTGGATGGGGTGGAAAAGATTGTGTGTAAGTAAGGTGAATGGGGATCTCGGTTTCAAGAGTCTGTGTGAATTCAACCTAGCAATGTTAGGAAAGCAAGGTTGGAGACTCATTTCTAATCCTGAATCATTATTATCCAGGCTAATGAAGGCTAGATACTACCCTAAAGGTACGCTTCTGTCAGCTCCTTTAGGAAACAACCGAAGTTATGTTTGGCGTAGTATTTGGGAGGCACAATCATTGTTGATAAAGGGCACAGGCTAGATTGTTGGGGATGGTTCTCAAATCTCTGTCTATAAGGATGTTTGGTTGGGCGACTTCGAATGTTATACATGTATAGCCTATTTGGACTAAATTATTTGTTCATTCTTAGACAAGA